>CAUYON010113879.1:0-128502 GCA_963573935.1 Arctocebus calabarensis
GTAGTCCCAGCTACTTGGCAGGCTGAAGCAAGATAAATCTCTTAAGCCCAAGAGTTTGAGGTTGCTGTGAGTTGTTGACACCAGGGCACTGTACCCAGGGTGGCACAGTGAGACTCTGTCTCAAAAAAAAAAAAAAAAAAATTTGGCTTGGCGCCTGTGGCTCAACAGGCAAAGGCGCCAGCCACGTAAACCTTAGCTGGCGGGTTCAAATCCAGCCCGGGGCTGCCAAACAACAATGACGGCTGCAACCAAAAAAAAAAAAAAAATGGCCGGCCGTTGTGGGGGGCGCCTGTAGTCCCAGCTACTTGGGAGGCGGAGGCAAGAGACTCGCTTGAGCCCAGGAATTGGAGGTTGTTGTGAGCCGTGATGCCACGGCACTCTACCCAGGGCGACTGGTTGTGGCTGTGTCTCAAAAAAAAAAAAAAAAAAAAAAAAAAATTAAGTCAATGGTACCTTAGATTAAAAAGAAATAAAATGCAGCCCATTCCACCAGGCAAGAGTACTTGATGAAGAGAAGTGTGAACTGGGTCACACAGAGATGGAAAAACTGTAGCCTTGACTCCAGTGCTAGGTAGTGTGCTGTTTTATGTAAAGCCACATCATAGTGACTGGGAGGTCACTCTGGGAGGAAGGCAGCAGCCTTCCCATTTTACAGATGTGGAACTTAAGGCTCAGGAAGGGGGAATCATTCATCAACAGTCATTTAAGCATCCCTGGAGACACAGGTCATGGGAAAAGCGAGTCTCTCCCACTGACGACGGAGAGGGAGGGTGGGTACCTTCAGGTTGATCCACTTCTCCAACACCCTCTTCTCGTTGAACTGACAGAGGAGGCCCGAGTAGCACACACAGAAGGTATTGCCTGCCATCCGACCTCGGCCACAGGCCACACCACAGAAGATGTTGTTGTGCAGCTCACCCAAGATGCCCGAACGTCCTATGAGGGGCACCGTGCTTGTCACCTGAAGGCATAGCAGCGCATAGTGAGACACAGCCACAGTGGGCCAGAGGATATGACACAGCTTAACAGTTCGAGAACTCTAAGAAACTCTTCCAAGCAGAAGACAAGGAGAGAAAACACAGAACAGTGCCACTCCGGGCAGAGGGGCTGAGTGGCAGTAGTCTAAGAATGAGGTGTGGCCCCAAGGTGGGGGGGTTCCCAGCAGGCCTGCCAGTCAGCACCTGGAGAGCAGACCCAGAAACAGAATCTGAACCCCCTGAGAGGCCAGGTGACCTTTGACATCACTGTCCCCAAGAAATAGGAGCCCACGCTGTGGCTAACGGTGATGCCCTCAGAGCCTGACAGAGGTGGTGGGGACAGAAATTCACCTTTGTTTCAGTGGAGACTTCCAAGAACCAGAACCTCACATTCCGGCTCCCGACAGTGACAAAATAGCTGCTGTCCTCTGAAAAGGAGAGGGCGATGACTCTGCATGATACCTTGTTGGAGGCCACCACGATGTCTTTCTGGAAGAATCAATGCAGAAAAGCTCACACCAGCACCGATCCTCCTGGAATGTTTGTACCTCTGCCCCAGCCCTAGGTCTCCGTGCTCATCCTGAGCTGGGTCTGCCCTCTCGGCCACTCCAGGGAGCTGCTTCATGGGGAAGTCTGAGCATAGCACTCTTGTTATTCCTCATCTACAGAGGAGGAGACTGAGGCTTAGAAAAGTCCTCATGGGAGACTATGTTCCAGAGCTTTTTGTAAGGGTACAAGCTCTGTAGCCCACTCAGTGGTGGGGACAGTCACAGCTGGGAGGTAAAGACAGTGAGACTTACGGCTGTCACAGATGGAGCTCTTGGTCTGGGTGCTGCCCTTCATGGGATAACCATGGAATGTCCCAACAGCCCTACAAGGGAAGTGATTCTTCCCCACCTGCCAGGCTCAGAGTAGATGTCATGTGCTCAAGGTCACACAGAAGGTTATGGGCAGAGCTAGCACTTGGTAGCCACTTTTGCTGACTCCAAGTACTCACCCAGCTGTTCAAAAATCCAGCCTAGGCCAGGTATGGTGGCTCACACCTATAATCCTAGCAATCTGGGAGGATGAGGTGGGCAGATCCGTTGAGCTTAGGAGTTCGAGACCAGCCTGTACATGAGCAAGACTGTCTCTACTAAAAATAGAAAAACTAGCCAGGCATTATGGTGGGCGCCTGTAGTTGCAGCTAATCAGGAGGCTGAAGCAAGAGGATCACTTGAGCCCAAGAGTTTGAGGTTGCTGTGAGCTATGACACCACAGCACTCTACTGAGGGTGACAAAATGAGATTCTATCTCAAAAAAAAGTCCAGCCTAGCAAGTGTAGGTCAACTCACTAAAGTCTCACAATTCAGAAGGCGGAAACAGACTCAGAGATATTAAGTCACCTGCCCAAGGTCACAGCTAGTCAATACAAAAATAGTTACACTATTTCCACTAGCCAGGAGCCTGCCATGTGCCCTACACTGGGGGACGGGCATGTAGTAGGTATTCAGTGAACATCTAGGTGAACGAGCACTTTACTGAGTCATCTCACTTAGTCTCCCAAGGCCTGAGACTCGGGATGCTGCCTGCTGCCCACATGCCTGCTGGCCAGCTCTCACCTTCCAGTCCCAGACGTTGAGTACCATGTCATGCTGGTAGCCCATGGACACGATGTGCTTCATATTGGGTGAGAAGGCCACGCAGGCCACACCATACTTGTGGCCCAGCATCTCTGCCACCTGAGTTTTCTCCTCCACGTCCCAGATGCGCACGGCAGGCCTGTGCCCATTCTGGGGAAAGTAGGGCCATTATTGCCCTGGCTCAGTACCAGGTTAGAGGGGGTGTCAGGGGTGAAGTTGGCATTGCCACAGGGTGTACCCAAAAGGCATTTCCCCCATCTGCCAAGGGGTTTTTCTGGCCTAGGAAGGAGCTATCCCAAGGATTCCCAGTCCTGCTGGGAGCAGAAAGGAATGGCCCCAAGAACCCCCCACCTGCCCAACCATGATTGTAACTCACCTCCCCGGTCACTATGTACTTCCCATCAGGGGAGAAGGCCAGAGCACTCAGAGACTTCCTGTGGACAAGGAAAGGAGGTGATCACTGGTTCCACGGAGGGTGGGCAGACAGGCCCATGCCTGTCTACACTCAGCATTCTGCTTACTAATGGCTCAGGAAAGGCCAAGAGGGATGCGCTTCAGCAGCTCCACAGAGGCCGTGGTGCCTGTGTGCCCAGCATAGCACCCAGGAAAGGGGGGCTCCACCTTCAAATACCAAACCCCAAATGGATGCACACTGTTCAGAGACCCTGCTTTCTTCCTCCTCTACAGAGGTGGGCATCCTGAGCCCCCACCCACCCTGCAGCCCTAAGAAATACAGATGCAGCAAATGATGCAGACTTGGCCTAACTAAGGGGGTGGTGCTGATGGGAGGGCCTCAGCAGCCATCATGGGACAGCCTGTAGCACGTGCTCCACTGCTAAACACTCAAGGTCTTCTGCAAAACCTATCAACAACCAAAATGTCTCCCTCTGATACCCCTCGCTAGCCTAAAGGACCTGAGTAATCTGCGCATTTGTGGCCACGAGATTCACCGTTCCCAGACGGCATAATTTTTCCTTCTCCCCTCTTATTTGTAAATTTTTTTTTTTTTTTTTTGTAGAGACAGAGTCTCAATTTCTCCTCGGTAGAGTGCCATGGCGTCACACAGCCCACAGCAACCTCCAACTCCTAGGCTTAGGCGATTTTCTTGCCTCAGCCTCCCAAGTAGCTAGGACTACAGGTGCTCACCACAACGCCCAGCTATTTTTCTGTTTTGCAGTTCTGCCAAGGCTGGGCTTGAACCCGCCACCTTCAGTATATGGGGCTGGCGCCCTACTCGATGAGCCACAGGTGCCGTCCTATAAAATTGTTTTTACTTTTGTTCCATAACAGTCTAGTAATTGTCTCTACCACATTGAGTGATTGGCGTGTAGATAACCAAGTAAATGCCTCTAGGTGGGAACAAACTCATAGAATGTTTATCATTGCCAGGTCAACCCTCAGGTGGCTTCCCATGGCTGTTCCCATTACTCAGAACAGCAGGGTGAGCTGCCTACCCAATATCCACTCGCCCCTGCCTTCCTTGCTGACATGAGCCCAGTTTTAACTGGGATGGCCATGTGCCCAGCTATAGTACATTTGTCACTTCTCCTGCAATGACATAGGTATAGCTACATGTCTTAGTCTAGCCAGTAGCAGGTAAACTGCCGCGTTGCACGGGAATTGCTCCTCAAAGGGAGCCCTTCACAGTCAGAATTCCATCTTGGGCTAAGAGGTGACTTCAAGAACAGACACCTCACAATAAACAGAAAGACAGAGGAGTTGAGTCCCTGGTACTCACAGAGACACCAGCCCCCTGGGCTGCTACCTCCAGACTTCTCACATTTGGAAAGATAGACCCTTGTGTTTTATTTAAGCCATGCTTGGTGTGGGGTTTCTGTTGTCTGTAGTCACCCCTAACCTGTGCCAGGCCTCTAGCAAACACTGTGTAGGCATCACAGCACTGATTCTTCACTCACTCTCCATGGAGTCAGGACTCTTTTTTTTTCTTTTGAGACAGTTTCACTCTGTCACCATGGACAGAGTGCCAAGATGTCAGAGCTCACAGCAACCTCAAACTCTTAGCCTCAAGTGATCTTCTTGCCTCAGCCTTCCAAGTAGTGAGGCACCCACCACTATACTCAGCTAGTTTTTCTATTTTTAGTAGAGATGGGATCTCAGTGTTGCTCAGGCTGGTCTCAAACTCCTGAGCACAGGCGATCTACCCACTTCGATCCCAGAACGCTAGGATTACAGGTGTGCGCCACTGTGCCCGGTCAAGTCAGGACTCTTCCTTAGCCAAATTTGCAGATGAGGAGACCTCAATACAGGGAGGTCCCCTGCCCAAGGTTACCAAACCAGACACTGGAAAACCCTGATCTCTGGGCCAGTGGTTCTCAGTACTGGCTGCACATCGGAATTCCCTCAGGAACTTTCAAAAAATGTTACTGCGTTGTTAAGCAGAGTTGAGTGAAAGTTTGGTGAGGAAAGGGATATTTGCACCATCTCAGGGAAGATACTTGCTAATCACAAAGTGGAGAAGAAAGGCTGTGAAGTGGAGAAACCAGACAGATCCCTCCTCAGCCAAGTGTTCCAAGGGACACCACCAGTCACGGGACAGCCCCTGACAGGATGCGCCAAGATCACCGCTTTCCTTCTGAGGTATTCCCGCCAAAGATGCAGAACCTGAGCTGCCCACGAGGAAACATCAGACAAACCCAAATGTTGGGACATCCTACAAAATAGCTACTCTGTAATCCTCGAACATGTTACAGTCATGAGAAAAGACAGAGGAGATGCTTCAGCCTCCTCTGAAGGAAACGCCATATGTGATTCTAAACAGAATTCTTAGGCTAGAGGACATTCTTGAGACAAATGATGAAACTTAAATGGAGTCATCTGAGGAGCAGTTGGTAGTGATATGACATTTTAAATTTCTTTCTTTCTTTTTTTTTTTTTTTTTTTTTTGAGACAGAATCTCACTGTCACCCTCTGCATAGTTCAGTCAAAACATAGCTCACAGCAACCTCCAACTCTTGGGCTCAAGTGATTCTCTTGCCTCTGCCTCCCAAGTAGTTGGGACTACAGGTGGCCTGCCACAACGCACAGCTATTTTTTTTGTTTAGTAGGCCCGGGCCAGGTTAGAACCCACCAGCCCCCAAAAGTATGTGGCCAGAGCCCTAATCACTGAGCTGTGGGTGCCCAGCTCAATTTTAATTTCTTGATTTTGTTGGATGTATTATAGTTTTTTTTTTTTTTGGTAGAGACAGAGTCTTACTTTATCGCCCTTGGTAGAGTTCCCTGGTGTCACAGCTCACAGCAACCTTCAATTCTTGGGCTTAGGCGATTCTCTTGCCATAGCCTCCCAAGTAGCTGGAACTACAGGCACTGGCCACACCTGGCTATTTTTTTGTTACAGGTTGGCTGGGGCCAGCGCCCTACCCACTGAGCCACAGGCACCACCCTGTGTTTATTTGGGATTTTTTTGCAGTTTTTGGCCGGGGCTGGGTTTGAACCTGCCACCTCTGGCATATGGGGCCAGTGCCCTACTCCTTTGAGCTGCAGATGCCGCCCTTTTATTTATTTATTTTGAGACAGAGTCTTATTATGTCACCCTCAGTAGAGTGCCATGAAGTCACAGCTCACAGCAACCTCAAACTCTTGGGCATAAGTGATTCTCCTGCCTCTACCTCCCAAATAGCTGGAACTACAGGCGCCCGCCACAATGCCTGTCTATTTTTTTTTTCTTTTGGTTGTAGTTGTCACTGTTGTTTGGCAGGCTTGGGCTGGGTTCGAACCCACCAGCTCCGGTGTATGTGGATGGTGTCCCAGCTGCTGAGCTACAGGTGTCGAGCCAGAATGTATTGCAGTTTTGAAGGACTAGGTCATAATTATTTGTAGTATCGAAGTATTTAAAGATGGAGCAGCATCATGTCTGCATCTTACTCTCAAATAGTTCAGAAAAAATTACTATGTATAAAGAAAGAGAATGATAAAGCACAGGTGATAAAATGTTAACATTTAGAAAATAGGGGTGAAAGATATATACATGCTCTATATTCTTGAAAGTCTGGAATTATTTCAATACAATGTCCCCAGGCCTCACCCCAGACCAACTGATCTGGCCTTCTCTAGGGTGAGGCCCAGGGATCAGGTGCCTCTGATGGGCAGTGAGGATAACCCCCCCCCCCACTCAGACAGATCCCCTGGTGGCTGGGGGTGCACATCTCCATGCCATGCACTCCAGATCAGGGTCATCCACTCCAGAGATTACAGAAGAACTAGCCATGAGGGTCTGACAAATGCCGTCATGGGCTAAGCTTCAGCCCTTTAATGTCTCCGGGAATGTGGGCCCCAGAGGCCAGAATTTCTCATTTTTCCAAAACAAGAGGTACATTTAGATTTTTGTTAACTAATTCCAATCTTTAAAACACAAGTCTATGGGCCTCTGGTTTGCAATTACTGTCCCACAAACACAAGTGGAGTCCTTCCAGAGGAGGCCATAGCTTAGAGAGAAGCATCTCACCTGAGATCGCAAAGAGAATAAACACTCGAGCCAGGACCAGAAGCCAGTTCTGGTCTCACCACTAGTAACAGAGCCCACAGTTAGGAGTCAACAGTCCATAAAGCCACTTCCAACAGGGAATCTATTTAAGCCACATGCCAGGGCCTACCATAGCTCATAGGCCACATCTTAGGGACGTGAGAAAAGAAGAAAACCCAGATATTATCTATCCAGTGGATGAGGAGGAGCTGAGCGGGAGCTACGCCTCGGGGGGACATGTGCTGCCTCTCAAAGGTCCCTGCTGGGACCATATCCCCAGGGTGACACAGTGATCCATCAGTCTCAAGGCAGAAGGTATCAACCTAGGCCTGCTCAGGGCCAACTTTCCCCAATAACTCATAGCTGGAGGAATTTTCCTTAAGCCCAAATCACATACACTTATTTATGCATTCAAGAGATAGCAAATGCCATCAGTGTGCCAGACACTACTCTCAAGTGCTAGGGACACAGGAATGAACGGGGAGAGAGCCCCTGGCCTCAGAGATTCCCACAGATGACGAGGGAATTAATAATGAGTACGTTTTGTAGAGAAAAGTAGAGCAGGATGGGAGTCAGTGTGCTAGAGGGCTGGGGTATGGAAAGCACGTCCCTGGCCTGTCGACACCCTCCAGTGGCGTCTCTCTGCACTCTGTGTGCTTCCTGCCCCTCCTGGAGGCCCGCAGGATGTGGCTTCTGTCTCATTTCCCCTCACCTGCTTCCCTATTCCTGGCACTCAGATCCTTGGCTGCTCCTAAACCGCCTGAGACTGTGAACCTCTACAGGGCCCTGGCCCTGCTGGGAACGCCCTCTCACTTCCTTCAGGTTTCAAACTCGGGGAGGACTTCCCTGAGCTCTCCCACAGGGCTCTCCCCTATTTTCTGCCCCCAACCTGCTTCCATTCCCTCCACAGCACTGCGCATGGTCAGCTAGTAACCTGCTGACCAGTTTACTGTGTCCCCCCCCACTGGGCTGTCAGCTCTAGACGGCACAGATTCTTGTCTCTTCTGTTCACTGCTCTGTCCCCAGCACCTAGAACAGAATCTAGCACAGAGCAGACACTTGGTGAATGTTGCTTGAACCAGTGGGTGGGTGAATGAGTAAGTGATTCAGCCACGAGCACCTCCAGGCTTGTGGACAAAGGCGGCTATGCCCAGACCTTGGTCCCACCCCTACCCTAGCCCAGGCCCAGCCTACCTGGCAGTGTTGATGATGTGCTGCTGCTTGTTCTCCTTGGGGTTCAAAATCACGACCACACAGCTGGGGAGAAGGAAGAAACTATTCCTGAACCCGACGGAGCATTGGGATCCAGAGGTGATTCTATTTCCAACTGAAAAGCCCACATGTAAACAAGCTTCCTCTGAACAGGATATTCTCTCTCTGGTCTCTTCTCCTCCAGGTTTTTAAGCTGAGATCTCTAGGGCATTTAGCGTGATTACTAAGTTCTTTTTATTTTTTTTGAGACAGAGATTCACACTGTCACCTGGGTAGAGTGCTGTGGCTCTAGCATCATACCTCAAAGCAACCTCAAACTCTTGGGCTCAAGTGATCCTCTTGCCTCAGCCTCCCAAGTAGCTGGGACTACAGCTAGTTTTTCTATTTTTAGTAGAGACAGGGTTTCACTCTTACTCAGGCTGGTCTCAAACTCCTGAGCTCAAGCAATCCACCTGCCCTGGCCTCCCAGAATGCTGGCATTACAGGTCTGAGCCACTATGCCTGGCCTAGTAATACTCTTTTTTGAGACAGAGTCTCATTTTGTCACCCTCAGTAGAGAGCCATAGGTGTCACAGCTCACAGCAACCTCAAACTCTTGGGCTCAAGCAATTCTCTTGCCTCAGCCTCCCAAGCAGCTGGGACTACAGGTGCCTGCCACAATGCCTGGCTATTTTTAGAAATGGGTCTCACTCTTGCTCAGGCTGGTCTCAAACCCATGAACTCAGGCAATCCACCTGCCTCAGCCTCTCAGAGTGCTAGGATTACAGGTGTGAGCCACTGTACCCGGCCTAACACGTTCTTAAACAGAAACTAACACTTCCTGCATGGTAACTCTTCTGTTAAGCCCTAGGTTGATAAAGACCTTATGGAGTCTTTAGGCTGATTTTACAGATGAGGAAAGTGAAATGCTGAGAAGGGAAGTCCTTTGCACCGTGTTGGGCTAAATTGGTATCTGTGGGATCCCCTTCAGTCCTCTGAATCACCCGAGTACAGGGGCTCACTAGATCCGTTTCATGGAGGTAGAAGCAGAGGCTCAGAGGGCACCATACACAGTAGAGCTAAGACACAAATCGTAGCACTCACTACATGCCAGGTACTACCCTAGACACAGATGGGCATATGGAATCCCTCTCCAGGGCCCTCTCAGGCAGGCAGCATTATCCACATTCTACAGAACCAAGCCCAGGAGAGATTCATCAGTGACTTCAGACTCCACATTCCCAAGCAATGAGTAAATGTCAGGCCCACTCATTTGCTTACCCTGCTAGGTAGGCCACATGGCCCGTGCTAGGGTCACAGGTTAGGCCGCTGCTGTTCTGGGCTGTGATGCCAAGCACCTTCTCGAGTGACACCTGCAAAGAAAAGGCCAAGTCAGAAGCACCTGCCCCAGCATGCCCATGGCACAGCCACCTCAGCCACCCATTCAGTCGCTGCTGCATTCAACACACACTCACAGAGCTTCTGCAGTCATGCCAGCTACCAGCAGCCCCACTTGCTTCTCTGGACATTCTTTTGACAAATACATAGCACTAGGTTAAGGGCAGAGTGGTGAGGATGACAGAAAACTTCCTGCTCCCTGGGTGGCGCCTGTGGCTCATCGAGTAGGGCGGTGGCCCCATATACCGAAGGTGGCAGGTTCAAACCTGGCCTCAGCCAAATTGCAAAACAGAAAAATAGCTGGGCGTGTGGCAGGCACCTGTAGTACCAGCTACTCGGGAGGCTGAGACGAGAGAATCGCCTAAGCACAGGAGTTGGAGGTTGCTGTGAGCTGTGTGACACCACAGCACTCTACCAAGGGCGACAAAGTGAGACTCTGTCTCTACAAAAAAATCCTTCCTGCTCCCTGGAGCCCACATTCTGCTGGTGATGGGGATAAAGGACATAGAAAAAGAACAGAACAATGTATAATAGGTGTCAGGTGATGACAGGAGCATCAGAGAAAATTAAAGCAGGAAGGAGACTGGGAATGCAGGAGAAGGGAAGGACGATACAGGGAAAAGGTGACCTGGGAAGAAGTTTCTAAGGACTTTCATACGGACGAAAGACTTGAATCCCTTCAACAAGCTGAGGAAGAAAGCCCTATTATCACCCCAGTTTCACAGATGAGGATACTGAGGCCCAAAATCCTCCACCTGGGAGGGGCAAGATTGACATACAAACCCTTGCAGTCTGGCCCCAAACCCAGCACTTTGGGTCCTGCCAGGGAAGCATGGTAGTGAGCAAAAGGAGACACTGTTCCCTTATCAAATTCACAGTCCAGAGGCTCTAGAACAACAAAGGTTCTCAACCTTTGGGGTTGAATGACCCTTTTGCAGGGGTCGCCTAAATACATCCTGCATATCAGATATTTACATTATGATTCATAACAGTAGCAAAATTACAGTTATGAAGTAGCAACGAAAATAATTTTAAGGTTGGGGGTCACCACAACATGAGGAACTGTATTAAAGGGTTGCCGCAGCATTAGGAAGGTTGAGAACCACTGATCTAGAGGTTTCAGCAACTAAAGAAACAAGTAAATAGTCACATTTAAAATGTAAACAATTCTGGGCAGTGCCTGTGGCTCAAAGGAGCATGGCGCCGGCCTCATACATGGAGGTGGTGAGCTCAAACCTGGCCCCAGTCAAAAACTGCAAAATTAAAAAAAAAATTTTAAATAATTCTTGAGCCAGGCGCAGTGGCTCATAGCTGTAATCCCAGCACCTAGGAGGCAGAGGCGGGTGGATTGCCTGAGCTCACATGTTGGGAGACCAGCCTGAGCTAGAACAAGACCTTGTCTGTAAAAATAGCCATGCATTGTGGTGGGCGCCTGTAGTCCCAGCTATTCAGGAGGCTGAGGCAAGAGAATTGCTTAAGCCCAAGAGTTTGAGGTTGCTGTGATCTATGATGCCATGGCAGTCTACCGAGAACAACAAAGAGAGACTCTGTCTCCCCCCCCAAAAAAAAAAAAAAAAAAATTAAACAATTCTCAAAGCAAAATAAGTTAAAATGGCCAGAACCCATCATGGCTTGATTAAACAATTTATATCGAGTGTGAACTAACAAACTTGTGTTACTTTCATATCTTGAATAGACTAATTTCTAATTATTATAGAATAAACCATTCTCAAGCAAGTTCTTAGGCTCAGAATTGAAAGGCAAATATGAATAATAATAGCTAACATTTATTGAGCATTTACCAGAAGTCAGGTACTGTTCAAATACCTATAACCATATTAACCCTAAAATATAGTCACTATTGTCATCATCACCCCCATCTTACAGATGATAAATCAGAGGCCAAGAGGATTTACCCACCCAGGGAGGAGCCAGGATCCTAACACAGACAACCAAGCAATGGCTCTCATGCTGTTTTATCTGTTGATCACCACTACTAGGCACTGGTATAACTGGTCATTTTTAGACTATGTCTTTTTTTTTTTTTTGAGACAGAGTCTCACTATGTTGCCTTGGGTAGAGTGCCGTGGCATTACAGCTCACAGCAACCTCAAACACTTGGGCTCTAGCAATTCTCTTGCCTCAGCTTCCCACATAGCTGGGACTACGGGCGCTCATAACGCTGGGCTATTTTTTGGTTGTAGTTGTAATTGTTGTTTGGAGGCCCAGGCTGGATTCGAACCCACCAGCTCCAGTGTATGTGGCTGCGCCCTAGCTGTTGAGCTATAGGCGCTGAGCCTAGACTATATCTTTTTAAAGCCCGATGGACTCTGTGTTGCCCAACAAGAAACATAAATGAGTGACATTGCCTCAAATATATCATATTAACAGTATTAGCTAACACAGTACTTGCAATGTGCCAGGTGTTGTTCTAAGTGATTAAGATATGTGAGCAGATTTAATCCTCACAAATATCCTATGAAGGATGTTCACGTCATCATTCCCATTTTATAGATGAGAAAACTAAGACACAGAAAAGTTCATAACTTGGTAAGAAGAACAGGATTTTTTTTTTTTTGAGACAAAGTTTCACTTTGTCACCCTTGGTAGAGTGCTGTGGCATCCATCATAGCTCACAGCAACCTCAAACTCTTGGGTTCAAGTGATTCTCTTGCCTCAGCCTTCCGAAGTAGCTGGGACTATAGGTGCCTGCCACAATGCTTGGCTAGTTTTGGAGACAGAGTCTCCCTCTGCCTCAGGCTGGTCTCAAACTCCTGAGCTCAAACAATCCACCTATCTTGGCATCCCAGAGTGCTAGGATTACAGGTGTTGAGCCACTGTCCCTGGCGTAGAAGAAAATGATTAAGGTTTAAGCTCAAGCAGTCTGGGTCCAACCAGACAGCCCAGAAGTCTGTGCTCTAAACCACCTTCCTATATTATACTGACTCTTTGCTATTGTTATTCTTCTACATATATAGTTTAATAGCTCACAAGACATTTTCAGGAACATATAAGACAAAGGCCATGAAATACAGGGCACAAAGTCAGAGATGAAGATGGGTGGGGTACACAAAGGGCTTTCTGGGTAAGGATACTTAACTCAGGCTGAGACTTGAAGGTTACACGTAAGACTACCAAAAAGCCCAGGCAAAGAGCTCACCAAAGGCTAGGAAGCAGAAAAGAACTTGGAGCCTCAGGAAAACAGAAAGCAGGAACCGCTGCGTGACTGAACCTTGGTGAGAGGAAGAACATGGGAAGTACAGCCAGAGAGAACAGGGGCCACTTAAAAGCCCTGAAGCAAGGAGTGGGCGATGGAATCACAGTGCAGCAGGGAGAAGGAAACCGCGGAGAAGGAATAAAAGACTCACTAGCAACAACCATGTACCCATCCCCTATCTGGAATCTGTACCAAAATGGTCACAGTTACAATTTCATCTCCCTGCAACGCGATGTTACTGTTATATTCATTTTAGAAAAAACGGATTTTGTTCCTAGAGAGTAGAAGACCAATTTTTTTAGATTGCTGCGGTGCTAATGGGATTCCTTCTGCCCGCTCTAACATCATTTTTCCTTCTGTGTTTTTGCGTCTCAGGATTTAGGGAATTGTTCTGTATACACAGGCATGACTCCTGTTCTGCGATTTTACAAATAATTTCTCATACCCTCTCCGTAGTTTTGACTGGTGATACGGAATAAAAATCCCACATCGGTGAGGAAAGAGGATGGAGACGGCAGAGTTTGTGAAAAGGGAGGACAGAACCGGGGAAGAGCAGGGGCAGGTTGTACTCTGGACTGAACCCAGAAAGAGTCAAGTCAACAAAAGTTAAAGTGCCCAGAGATGTTTAAAGGATACTGAATGGGGCTTAAGGCATAGCGAGCCTAGGCTGTGATTTGCAGAACCACAATGCTCTCGAAGAGAGGGGAACCTGAGAGGAACCGCGGGAAAGTCCAAAGCTGAAGTTGGAGCTGAGAATGGACAGAGAAAAGAAAGAAGGTGGAAAGTGGGAGGAGCCTCGACCACGTGGGCGGGGCTTAGGAGACGTAGCGGCGCCCCAGAGCAGGCGGAGGGCAGACTGGTATGCAGGGCCAAAGATTTGAAGACGAGATCAGGGGCGGCCCAGGGAAGCTTGGACTGGAGAAGGCATGGTTAGCAGCTCCTCACCCTGTTGTGCATTGTGTCCTCTGGCGCCGTCGGGGGTCGCGTCCGCCGTCGGAGGCAGAGTGGCGGGGCGGGGGGCGGGGAGGACTGGCCCCTCCGCGCTGGAACTCCCGCCATGACAGATGGCAGCTTCTCAGTCGCATCGGTCCGTGCAAAGCCTCCGGGCCCTAAGGCCGCCATCGTCGTGCTGGAGCCGGCCAGCCGTTACCCTCTTCAACCGCCGCCACTACCCACCTCAAATAGCTAACAGCCGCGGGAAAGCCAGCGCCGCCGCCCATTGGACGCGGCGAACCGCTGTTCTAGCCAATCTCAAGCCTGCCGGGCGGCGCTTATGACCAATGGGAGCTAAGAGGCGGAGCGAGGTGACTAGAAGGGTGGAGTCACAGCTGGTTCCCTGGGCGCTCGGGCAAGCCTGGTGGAACTTTTCGTGCAGTCTGCGTTTTTATCATTGAGACATATAGGTTTTAACTTTTACAAGACTAAGTTCACAGCCTTGTCACCTCACCTTTTGCTGCCACCCACAGAGACTTATCTGCGCCGTGGCAGTCGCCCGGATGTAAGCGTAGGGTGGAACCGAAATAGACTGACAGGCCAGTCCATTTGGTGGGCGAAGGCTCAGAACTGCAGTGACGCCACCTCTCTCCCAACATGTGATTAAGATCGGGGTAGCGAAGGGTCAGGTGTGCGCACTCCTAAGGTACTAGTCCTGCCCCATTGGCCACGTGATAAGGGCGTAGCAGTGATTGCGCAGAGGGGTGCCTAGTACGCAGGCGCCCTCAACTTTCCTACCCGGCACGTGACGCGGCACCGAATACGTCACGGAGTCAGGCAGAACGCGCGCGGGCGGGGCAGGGTTCGGAGGCCCTCGGAGAGGACCCAAGTGCAGCAGCTGACCCGGCAAAACTCAACCGGGCTGGACAGCCATGCCTAAGTACTGCAGGGCTCCAAATTGCTCCAACACTGCGGGCCGACTGGGAGCGGACAACCGCCCAGTGAGCTTCTACAAGTGAGCGCAAGCGGGGCGGGGCTTGGGGAGGCGGGACCTTGGAAAGGGCGGGGCCTGAGGTAAAACATGTCACTGTCCCCTGCATCTGGTCCGGTTTGAGGTTGTTAGGAGGTGGGATTAGAAAGGTGAGATGGCATTCTCAGTAGTGAACACTGCGCAAACAAATGTGCATATATATGAAACAGCAGGGATAGATGATTACAGGTAGTGAACAAAGCGAGCTGAAGAAGGGGTAGGGTTCTGTAGGGAGTAGTGAGGTTGCCTCAGGCTCTGTAAAAGCCTGTAGCTGCCCACTCGCCATCTCCACGAATTGGAGCCATGTTACCCTCAAAACAACCCAAACTGGCTGGTTGTGGTAGTTCACCACACACGGTTCTACCGCCTTGGGATGCCTAGATGGGAGGATCCCTTGAGCTCAGGAGTTAGAGACTAACCTGGTCAAGAGTGAAACCCTTTCTATACTATACTAAAAAATAGAAAAATTAGCCAGGCATGGTGCCGGGCATCTATAGTAATCCCAGCTACTTGGGGAGGCTGAGGCAGGAGGATCGCTTGAACCCAGGAGTTTGAGGTTGCTATAAACAGGGCCGGGCGCGGTGGTCCTGTAATCCTAGCCCTCTGGGAGGTCAAGACCGTGGATTACATGAGCTCAGGAGTTGGAGACCAGCCTGAACAAGAGCAAGACCCCCGTCTCTAAAAATAGCCAGGCATTGTGGTGGGCACCTGTAGTTTCAGCTACTCAGGAGACTGAGACAAGAGGATTGCTAGAGTGCCACGCATGGAGTTTAAGTTTGTTGTGAGCTATGATGCCATGGCACTCTACCAAGGGTGACTGAGTAAAACTCTATCTCCAAATAAATAAATAAATGAATAAATAGAGCCAGAGCAAGACCCCTTCTCTAAAAAATAGCGGGGCATTGTGGCAGGTGCCTGTAATCCCAGCTACTTGGGAGGCAAGAGGATCGCTTGAACCCAAGAATTTGTGGTTGCTGTGAGCTAAGAGCCCCGGCACCTCTACTAGGGTGACCAAGAGAGACTCTGTCTCAAAAATAAATAAACAAAATAAAATCAGAGACTATCACAAACTTTGCTGTTTGAAATTATATCGGTAGGAATGAAATATCTCACTTTTGCCTAGAGGAGCTAAGTACTTTGACACAGAAAAGCACCCTTGCTTAACAGCCCAGCTAATGTCAGATTGTGCACTTTAGATAAGGAGGTTAGTGACACAACATTCCACACCTATCTAAACTTATATTGCTTCCAAGAAGACAGAACCTTGGGCTCACTTAGCAATCCAGACCTGATATTGAGCCCTTTACACACAGTTTTGATTTGCTTTGAGCCAATGTAAATAACTCTATCTTTTGCTTTGTTTGGTGAGACTCCCCATAGTATGTGTCTGGTGTACAGACGCCTCTCATTGTCATGATAAATAAATCAGAATTCTGTTGGTCTACAAGTTTGTCCTTGGTGATCTTAGCTTAAGTGGGCTAGGACACATACCTAATTCAGTGCATCAGAATCTATTCAGTCCATTAGAATCCATCCAGAATTTGATCACTTCCAAGCCCCTCCTCTAACCCCCTTTAATTTTCTGTGTCTACCTCCTGCTTTATTTTTCCCTTTAACACATCACTGTCTGGCATATCACATATTTGATATATTCATTCATTTCTCTACTAGCATGTCAGCTCCATGAAATGAGGGAATTTAATCTTTCATGTTTCCTGTTGTGTCCCAGGTCTCTGTGCCTGGTACAAAGTGGGTGCTCAATAAATATTGGTTGGGTAGATTTGATGAAAGCTCTTGAGATGGGCTCCCTAGGAAACCCAGTAGTCCATGTCCCAGTGATCTTTTGAGGGACTCTGGTACAAGCCAGAAGGAAGGCCAGAGTAGTTTTTAAGCCTACATCAGTGTTTCCAAACTTGCTTTTTTATTTTATTTATTTATTTATTTATTTTTGTAGAGGCAGAGTCTCACTTTATTGCCCTGGGTAGAGTGCCATGGCGTCACACTGCTCACCGCAACCTCCAGCTCTTGGGCTTAAGCGATTCTCTTGCCTCAGCCTCCCTAGTAGCTGGGACTACAGGCGCCCACCACAGCGCCTGGCTATTTTTTTGTTTTGCAGTTCGGCCGAGGCCGGGCAAGCCCGCCACCTTCGGTATATGGGGCTGGCGCCCTACTCGCTGAGCCACAGGAGCTGCCCGAGTTTCTTTATTTTTAATATAAATAGGGAAACAGTTTTATGAAGTCTTTGGACATTTTACAGAATATTATGTTTCATATCTAATAATCATCCTACAGGCTATTTCTATGTCACACTCAAATACTAACCCTTTTTAATAATTGAGACTTCTTATTACCACATAGATATTACAGGAAAAAAAAAACACAATATTGGACAAAATACTGCAAAAGAAGTATTGAGGACATGCAGAGACAACCAGTCCATACATCTCTATTCACAGACTTTGGTGCTTTGATTTGTACAACTCATGAATCAAATGACTCTTCCCTGTATCAACTATCAAAATGCAGGAAAATTACTCAGAGTCCTACGACTGAGGTAATTATGATGATACACATAAGAAAAGTATAGGTGAGTAAATGCTCCTTCAAAATTTCAATACTGAAATATTTCACCTGGACTTCAGAAACTTTTAAAATGAATCCAAAATTATTCCCTCCATGTAAACATGAAAGAGGTAAAGTCTCCATCTTTCTTAAGGCTGCAGAGTATTCCATGGTATACATGTACCACAATTTATTAATCCATTTGTGGGTCGATGGGCACTTGGGCTTCTTCCATGACTTAGCAATTACGAATTGGGCTGCAGTGAACATTCTGGTACAGATGTCTTTGTTATAATGTGATTTTTGGTCTTCTGGGTATATACCCACTAAAGGAACTATAGGATCGAATGACAGGTCTATTTTTAGATCTCTAAGTACTCTCCAAACATCCTTCCAAAAGGAACATATTAGTGTGCATTCCCACCAGCAGTGTAGAAGTGTTCCGTTTTCTCCACAACCACACAATCTGGTTTTGGGATTTTTTCATGTGGGCTGGAGTTAGGTGATATCTCAAAGTAGTTTTGGTTTGCATTTTTCTGATGATTAAGGATGGTGAGCATTTTTTCATGTGTCTGTAGGCCGTGTGCCTGTCTTCTTTGGAGAAGTTTCTCTTCAAGTCCTTTGCCGATCCTGAGATAGGATCACTTGTTCTTTTCTTGCTAATACGTTTGAGTTCTCTGTGGATTCTGGTTATTAAACCTTTGTCGGAGGCATAACCTGCAAATATTTTCTCCCATCCTGAGGGCTGTCTGCTTGCTATACTTACTATGTTCTTGGCTGTACAGAGCTTTTTAGTTGGAGCTGGAACATATTTTTCTTAGCATAGTATCTCAAGAATGGAGGAAAAAGTAGCCAATGTACTCAGCCCTACTATGAAGCTAATTTGTAGGTGTCATATGAAGGCTATAATCCAACTTTAAGCACAAGAATATGGGGAAAGGGGAAAGGGAGGAGAGGAGAGAAGTGAGGTTGGAGTGGTGGGAGGGGAATTGGTGGGGCCACACTTATGGTGCATCTTAGAAGGGTAGAGGTCAAACTTACTAAATGCAGAATACAGATGTCTTCATATAATAACTAAGAAAATGCCATGAATGCTATGTTAAACAGTTTGATGAAAATATTTCAGATTGTATATGAAACCAACACATTGTACCCCTTGATGGCACTAATGTACATAGCTATGATTTAATAATAGAAGTAATAATAAAAAATAAATGAATCTAAAATTACTTTTAACATCTCTCTCTAAAACTACCCTCCTCAGTATTGTGACATGTTACTTTTCTTTAAAAAGAGGCAGATTTCGAGTCTTGTTAAAAATTATGCAGGAAATGGCAGAACAGTTAAGCCATCTGGCCCATAATGAGCAGTATTAACTGAAAACTGGAGATTGATGTTAAATGTTGCACTTCACCTATACACAGAGGTGAGTGTTAAATCTCATAGTCCACCTTCAGGCCCTACTTTCTGTGCTATAATGAGTCATTCCAAAGAGCAACACTGCTCTTTCTGTTATAGGAGTCTTCTGTGTGCATATTTTAGCCTTTTTTATAAGGTGTGAATTGAAACTGAACTAACTGAGAAGTTTTTAATAACTTCAACCAATTAGGTAATAAGAAAAGATATTCAGAGAGAGTGTAATAAACTGTAATCTCTCTTAAAAAGTAGGATACTTTGAATTCCCCAAGAAACTCCTGCCAAAGTCTGAAAACTAGTTTCACTGAATTTCCCTAGAGATCTCTACCCAGCCAACTAGTCAAATCAAAATAAGGGGTTACTCTGACCCCCCATTTGTTAGGGAACAAATTGTGTGTTTTATTTCATTTGTGATACTCTGTCAAAGCAATCTGGACTTTGCTACCACTGCAATCATGTGTTTGGGTTGAAACTTTTTAACAGATTTTGGAATAGTCTACATTATCTGTAATAGTTATGTTGAAACTGAGGAAATAAATGTAAAGTTTGATGAGATAAATAGATGTGAGATAATGTGAATTTCAGATTAAGAAAAGAATTACATAAGTGAAGAGAAATATAATAGTTTAAGAACAAATAATCTACAGAGCTACTTGGCAATTTTCTTGGACACCATTTCTTGGAGAGTTTGGCCACACTTTTGATTCTTTGTTTGTCTTTAAAGGGCATCTCTTGATTTTGTGCTACCACTCATTATTAGAAATTTGAAATAGGTCTGTCATGTTACAGACAAACTGAATGAATTACCTCTGTGTGTCTCATGTTTGCATTTCTACTTTTTTCTTCAGTTTATGACCATAAACCAGGGCTCATGTCAAGTGTAGTAGATTCCCTTGTTAACATGGAGTAGAGTAGCTCAATCAACAGTCATCTAAAAATAGTATATCTTGAGTGAATTAAAAGTGGGTTGCTGTATAAATAGAAAATGAATATTTACAGCACTTATTTCCCTGCCTTTTTCTTTTTCAATAATAGCACAGTGCAATGTCTAATTTTCTTTTTTGTCATGTAATGAGCTCATTTCCAGTTTCTTTTCAGATGTGTCCTCAGTAAGTGTACTTTCTAAGCTAACTGTGGCTAATGTTTTGTTTTTTTTTGGGGGGGGGGAACTTGAACAAAATCAACCAGCCTAGAATATTGCTCATCAAAATATTTATTTTGAAACCCAATGAGACTTCAGCAGCTAGAATCAGCATTCACTGCCAAATCAGTCTTCCATGGTTGCTGCTGTCTGGGGTTTCTTCTTCCATGACCTTGTCCTTCACACGGAGATGAACTGGTTACACTCAGGGCCGTCTTTGAACCAGCGACCTTACTTTGTCCTTGGATAGTATTTTATTTCCCAGTTTCCTGTTCTCGTCTGGCCCTTTAACTGCATGCTGTCTCATGCTGTGATTTGTTCTAGGCTTAACTGCATCTCATTTTCCCAAGTTTTCAGCACTCTACCTTTGATGTGAATCTTCACTGAGAACTGAATTTAGTCAGAATACTGAACAATAGCAAAGCTGCTCATTTTGGCAGTGTCCCTGGCTCTCTCCCTTGTGACAGCCCAGCCTGCCCTTCTCTTGATAATTCTTGATCTCCGTATGCTTAAGTGAAGCTTTGAAAACATCTGGTTCAGAGCTACCGACCCTAAGATCCCGTGTTAATTTGTCTGTTTTCATTTACAGAAATCTTCATTTTGACAAAACTGAATGCTTCTGTGACCCCAAAACCACAGTTAGGCAAGCATCGTTCCGTATTTATCATCTATTGCCTATGTAAGCAAGTGGGAAGAAAGGTTTCAGTTACACAGTCTGTTATGGTGAGCAATCACATCCGATTTGGCAATGTTAAGCAGCCTTTGAATATATGACAGAGGTTTTGCTTAATCTGCAATCTCTGTACCTTCCCAAAGAGCATTGTGCAGGCTTTTTGCACTGAGGTGTTGCCTTCTCTCTTTGGACAGCTGGAGAGACGCACAGGCTCAGAGTCCTGGACTCTGGATTTGTCTACTGAGGGCAGCTGCCCAGGTCATTCCTCCTCCCATTCTCTGGGAGTCAGATTCAACCTCTCTCCTCCCATACGTAATATATGCATCTTTATGTCTGCCTGCCCATTATCTCCTTCCTTTTTTTTTTTTTTTTTTTTTTTGGCTTCTCTCCTTTTATATATATCCCCTTTGATAATATGCCATCACACCTTTATTTATTTATTTGTTTATTCATTTTGAGAAAGAGTGTCACTTTTTCACCCTGGGTTGAATGTGTGGCTTCATACCTCACAGCAACCTCAAATTTGGGGGCTCAAGCAATCCTCTTGCCTCAGCCTCCCAAGTAACTGGACCTGCAGGTGCGCATCAAAACACCTGACTACTTTTTTAGAGATAGGTTTTGCTCTTGCTCAGGCTGGTCATTAACTCCTGAGCCCAGGCAATCCACCCATCTCAACCTCCCAGAGTGCTAGGATTACAGGCATGAGCCACTACCAAGCTCAGATTTTTAAATACCATTCTACTCACAATATCAAGCACATAAACAAATCCCAAATAACATGAAGCAAGGAAAACCTAAGGATTTCCTTTGCACTTAGAAAACAGCTGAGAAACAGAAAAATTTTCTCAGAACTGCAAAAAAATTTCACAGTAGCTAAGACACATATGCCTTCCTTAGGCATTAAGACTCATTTCTGTTTTAACCTTAATACATACATATTTTTACTCTCAATAAAAATCTAGTCTCCCCATAAAAACTTGAGTTACTTCATCACACTAACCTTTAAACTGCCTCACTAAAAAAATGTAGTTATGCACACCAATTTCTAACCTCTAAAACACGTTCTGTATAATTTATTTTAATCACTGGAATGAATAATGGCTTTTAAGGCATTGCTGCCACTATTGCAAGATCATTTGATAGTCAGTATTCTTGGTAAATCTCTGGTAAAAAGGAGATTTCATGAGCAGAAATGTTGGGATCCTTGGGGTTTCATTGATCAAGAGACTGTTTTCTGAGCTGGCTTTTCTTAACATGTTGATCACAGATCTGGGTTCTTCTCTCTTCACAATGGTACTGCCAGACACAGCCTTGTTAGCTCAAGACTCTGCCCACTTATGGATAGTATCCGGACCTACTCCAGTATCTACTTTTATATGCAAAGATAGGAGCTGGGTCCTCAAGCAGTGAACCTTTGTCAGCCTATCTTCCATGAATTTCTGCCCTCCAGACCCCTGTCCCACTGTCATAGCTAAGGCCATTATCTATGTGATTAGCCTGTGGAACTAAATAGTTCCTGAATTGATGGCAAGGCCAGCTTTCACCCCCTTATCTGAATATCTTCAGTTAAAGCCTCGGGTTCTTAGTAGATGAAAGGCATACTTTTTTCTGCTGTAGCCACTGGTTTTACCTACTCTTCCAGCCCCAATACCATCCTGTGCATGTTAAAGCGTGATTCTGGCCTGGCTGCTTTCTGAAGGTTTCTAGCACAGTGTGACCCGAAATGATGCTTGGAACAAAATACCCATCTAACCCATCCAGGTTAAGGTAATTGTCCCAGAGTCTAGCACCTGGTCTAGAGTCTGAAGGCACTCATCCCCTAAATTGATTGGCTTGCTGTTAAGGATGAACAGGCCAGACTTTCAACCCAAAGTCATAACTGGTTGACTTTGAATATATGACAGAGGTTTTGTCAAACCCAAGCTGGTTCCCAAAAACCTACATGCCTTTCCTTTTTTATGGAAGGCCTCTGGAAGACAATAGCCAGAAATGCATGCTATCATCTCAGAGCTTCTGTTTTATTTCCCACGTACAAAAGCCTCTGCCAAAGCTAAGGTCACATATTCTGGATAAATGTTTGAAAAGAATATGAGAGAAGGAATAAACTGAATAAAGTGCACATTAATGTCATGTATATTTAAGGTTAAAAAAAAAACCCAAGCTTTTTCTAAATAAAATTCTTCAGGTATTTAAAATCTTTATGCTTTTTAGTGTATCTATTTTAGGCATATTAAAGTAAGTGCTTTTGGTTTTTAATTTAGGTCATTGTTTCCATTCTTTCCATTTAATACCTACTATGACACAAGTACAAAGAGAAAATAAAAAGAAAGTAGACATAATTCCAGACTTTATTGAGCATAGATTTTAATGGCAACATGTATGGTAGCCCATTATCAAACAATAATACACAAGTTAAGTGCAACATGTTATATTACAAAGAGATGCAGTCACCATATGGAATATGGGGAAGTGGCATAGTCCAGGGGATCTGGCGTGTTCCAGATGAAGGAACAAAGAATTGAATGGGAGTATGGATGGTATGACATAAAACTAGAAGGGTTGGTGGGCCCTATATGGGACCTTGAAAACAAGTGAAGTACTTGATGTTTATCTGAGAGCAGCGGGAAAACAGTAAAATCATGTATAGCAATATGAACAACTATGGATTTTGATTTCATAAGCTCTTCTAACTAATGTTTTGGAAAACAAAGAGAAAAGGTACATTTGGAATGATTTATGTCACTTAAGACAACAGTAACTGGGCCAGGCTCAGTGGCTCATGCCTGTAAACCTAGCAGTCTGGGAGGCTGAGGCAGATGGATTGCCTGAGCTCACAGGTTCAAGACCAACCTGAGCAAGAGTGAGCCTCAGTCTCTGTAAATGGCAGGCATTGTGGTGGGCGTCTGTAGTCCCAGCTACTCGGGAAGCTGAGGCAAGAGAATCGCTTGAGCCCAGAAGTCTGAAGTTGCTGTGAGCTATGACACCACCGCACTCTATTGGAGGCGACAAAGTGAGACTCTGTCTTAAAAAAAAAAAAAAAGACAACAGTAACTAGAAAATGTATAATGTGCCTGAAAATGAGATAAAGTAGATGAATGTGAAAGAAATTTAAGGCATTTAGCCTAATATAATTTCACACTGAATTAGATACTGGTAAATGAGTACTTAATAATTGTGTGAGGTGGAATTTAAAGACTAAGCATTTTCTTGCTTAACATTTTTGTTTTCTGGATTGACCTAGTGGCAGAAAGTTAAATATACTCCTCTATCATGTATAAGCCAACATCATCATTTACACCACAGCAAGACCCCTGTTTATTTATTTTCTCTTTGTACACAGTCCCTTTGTACCTCCTATTGATACCCACTCTAAGCCTGTCTTAGCTGGTTCATTATAACAAAATGCCACGTATTTTATAAAGTAAGGAACAGAGATTTGTTTTTCAAATTTCTGGAAGCTAGGAATGGTTCTGCCAGATTTGGTCTCTAGCAATTGCCCAGTTCATGGCTTGTCAGTAGCCACTTTCTCTCCGTGAGCTCACATGGCCTTTCCTTGGTGTGTGCTCCTGGAAACAGGGGTCTCTTTCCTTTTTCTCCTTTTGTAAAGGGGTTAATTCCATCATCTGGGCCCTACTCTTCTGACCTAATCTAAGCCTAATCAGCTCCCAAAGACACAAACTCCAAATACTACCATGCTGAGAACTAGAGATTCAACATAAAAACTTCCGCGAGGGTCACATTCAGTCCCCAGCATGCCCTTTACTTGTTGTGTTTATATCTGTATGTTCAATTTACTGAAGTAACACAGGCATAATGCTGTAAATCTCATTTTTCTCTGACTTTTTTCTCAATGCTGTGTTAAATTGTATCTGTGCTATTGTATTCAGTCTACTGCTTCTCTCTGATGCATGGTGTTCCTTGGTAACCATTGCTGTACTTTAATTATCCTGTTCCATAGTCCTGAACACCTGGATTCTACCAACCTTCTACTAAACTAAGCACAGTTGCAGTAAATATTACCATGCATTTTGTTCTCTAAGAAGCTAGCATAATCATTGTTTTTTAGTAAAATAGCCAGATTTAAAGCATGTTTATAATTAATTTCACTTAATATTACCAGGAAATTTAATTTTATTTATTTATTTATTTTTAAAAAGAGGAAGGGCTTTATTCACAGGCCAGGAGCTTACAGAATAGAAGAATTCCAAATGGCCATGCTCCCCAACTGGCTTGGTCTTGCCCTTTTTATCGACAGTTAAAAATTTTCAACCCATAGGCACCCTTTTCATTGGCCAGTTTGAATTAAGTGGGAGATGCTATTCCAGTCCCCAAAGAACTACAGAATTTCACAGACAAGGGAGCTCCAGGAAGTCAAGTTTACAAATTCCCAAGAGCTGAGTTCTACACTTCTATTAGCAGTACAGGGGAATTATAATCTACCCATCCTCACCTATCCAAGGAGAGACATCTGGCTTTGCAAATTGACCATTCTGATGGGTATTATGTAGTGTATCTTCTTTGAGTTAATGATTCCCTGATAACTAGAGACCTAAGCATCTTTTCATATAGTTGGTATTTATTTCAACTTCATTTCCCTAAGTGAGGTTGTTTATTCATGAAATTTGCACATTTTTATATAGAGTTCCCAGCATTTTTATATTGACTATAAGTATTCTTTTAATGAAAATTCCATATTGACTTTATTTTATTTTTTTGAGATAGTGTCTCGCTTAGTGACTCAGGTGTCAGCTGATTCACTCACTCAGGTTGAGTGCCTTGGCATCATAATTCACAGCAACCTCAAACTCTAGGGCTTGTGTAATCCTCTTGCCTCAGCCTCCTGAGTAGCTGGGGCTATAAGTGCCTAGCTAGAATTTCTATTTTTAATTGAGATAGGATTTTGTTCAGCTTGGTCTCAATCTCCTGAGCACAGGCAATCCACCCGTCCTGGCCTCCCAGAGTGCTAGGAATGCAGGCATGAGCCACCGCACCCAGCAATATTGACTTCAGATACTGTAACTATCTTCTTTCACTTTTTCACGATTTTGCCATTCTTTTTAAGTATATGATGAAATGTGTAATATAAATGATCTAAAATGACAAACAAAAAGTGAAAAACAATTGAAAAAAAATAAACATTCTGAATGCATATCTTTCATTGTGTTGGAAGAAATACAGCCTACCCAGTGGAAAAAAGAATCTTAAAAAAAAAAAAAAGATTAATAGAAAATACAAGTTAAATTTTACAAAAGACATAGAAAATACTTAAAACTAAATCAGGATGGAATAACTACTATTTTCCTATCCTCTTAATACAGAATGGAAAAGTACACCCTGTTAATCACTGGATATATTTTGATTTTTTCATTGTCAAAAAAAAGGAAATTCAAAATTTTATAGAATGTAAAAATGTGAAAGAATGTGTGAAATTATTCAAAACTGTGGTTTTCAAACATTTTTAGGTATTGCTCAGTTTTCTTATATAGAAGTTATAAAATGCTACTGTATGAAAGGGATTAAAATTGTATTTTCATTATAGAAAGAATCAAGGTGAGAATGATAGTGTTTTGTTAGTCATCAAAGTATTCTATTTAGTTTTGTATTTAAAATGAATCAGTCAATGCTCTTTTATTCACACAAAGAGAAATCTATTTCATTAAGCTTTACACAAATAAATTATTCACATATCTGAAAAATCTCTGAGGTTTTCTTTATTTACAGTTGATATATTCAGAGAACTTGTCTTCATGTTTTAGTCTTTGCTTTTTCACTTCCTTCCTTCCTTTCTTTCCTCCTTCTCTTCCTTCCCTACTCCCTCCCCTCCTCCTCCTCTGCCTCCTTCCTTCCTTCTCCTTCCTTCTTACTTTCTTGTCTGTTTGTCTCTGCTGGTCATTACTCAGTGAATTCTCCCCTGGTTTAGTCATTTTTCTTTCTTTCTTTCTTTCTTTTTTTTTTAAATCATAGCTTTGTACATTAGTGCAATCAAGGGGTGCAGTGTGCTGGGTTTCATATACAATCTGAAATGTTTTCATCAAACTGATAACATAGCCTTCATGGCATTTTCTTAGTTATTGCATGAAGACATTTCTATTCTGCATTTAGTAAGTTTCACCTGTACCCTTCTAAGATGCACCATAGGTGTGGCCCCACCAATTGAAGACTCACTATAAGGAGCTTGTCCTTTGCAATAGTGTCAGTAAAACACCATAAAATTGATTAGCTCTGGTTGCTTGATTGAAACATATGCTTATCTCCAAACCAGTCACTTTTCATTTTTATTTGTGTCCCCTCCTCCACCAGTACCTCTACTGACAAATCCATTGATAAGAAAATTTTGAAATATGGAGTGTTTGCTTCTCTGCAGAAAAATTTAAGGGTGAAAATGGAATCTTCTTCTGTAGGTATTTGTTCACAGTTCAGATTTTGCAGTCAATCTTGGGTACGTTTCTTAGCCTGTCTCTGCCTCAGTTCTCAGTTCTTTATCTGTACCATAAAGATGTACATAGGATTGTGGTAATGATTACATGAGTGCTTACAGCAGTCCCCTCTGTAGGCATAATATGTGCATACTATTCATAGGAGCTGAAATTTATTGATACTGTAGAACTTTTGATTGAAAAACTTTTATTTTTTTTTAAATGTAGGTTTTAGGCTAAATTTCCTAACTCTTTAGGTATTTGTTGTTAATCTATAACATAACATTCTCTTGGCTTACTCTCCATAAATCAGAGAACTCATTTTGACAATTTTCTCTAATTTCAAAAAATAATTGAAGAAATGTAGGACTTCCCCTACTTTATTTGTATCTGAAGACCTACACATCCTGCTGAATGTTGTAGATAGAAATTACATCCCTTCACAGATTTACATAAAAATATGTAAAGAGAAAGAAGAAAAGAGTTGTTATTGGACTTGGTTAATGCCAGTTAATTCACCCAAAAATAATTTCTTTTCAAACAGCATTATTTATCAAACTGTGATATGTTGATACTCAATGGACACCATTCCATTTGCCTCTAATTGATTATGTGGTAACAGTGATAGATTTTTTAATTATTCGTCTTTCTTCTTGATATTCCTACATGAAGGAAAAGGTACCTGTGAATACTAACTTTTGCATTTAGATAACATCAATCTAGTATTACAGTAAAGAATGCTATGCTCTCCAGAAATGTACACTTGAGTTCTAAAGTAAATTCAAGTGTTGCCTCCTATATCATAGATAAGAAAGTGGAAAACAAATAGCAAACATTATCAAACAATCAACTGGTACTTAATAAAAATTGCTGATGCTGTAAAAATCCTAGGTTCTATGAAGGACACTTGCAAAGCATACAAAAGATAAATGAATAGAATTACTGAGAAGATTGAATTCAGAGTTGCTGTGAATAGTGTAAAGATGGGCTTAGAATAATGTTCTAAAGAAAATTTTCAACTATAGATAAAAATTAGTTTTATATTTAGACATTATATTCACAGAGTAAACCATTTTTTTCTTACCCTTGACTAGAATACATGATTTTTATTTTTTGTTACTTTTTTAAAATTTCAAATTAATATGAGGGTACATACTATTAGGTTACGTGGTTGATATTTGTAAGGTACAGTTTGAGTTAGACTTGAGTCCACAACCCAGAAAGCATGCCATATACCCGTGCATAGATCCTGTTGTGCAGAAATTTGTCTCGCCCTCTCGTCCCAACCTCCCTTCTTGTATGTAATTGAGTTTTTGTCTTATGTGAGCACCTTGTCTATTTTCAAATTAATACTGAGCACATGTGATGCTCTTCTTTCCATTCCTGTGATCCTTTACTTGGGAGAGTGTTCTCCAAATCCATCCAGGTTGTCACAAAAGATTCAAAATTTCCATCTTTTTATGGTTGAATAGTATTCAATGGTATACATATACCAGATTTATTAATCTATTCATATGCTGAAGAACATTTGGGTTGTTTCTATATCTTTGCAATTGTGAATTAAGCTATTATAAACATTTGAGTGCAAATGTCCTTATGGTAAAATGACTTTTTTTTCTTTTGGGTAGATACCTAGTAATGGGATTGCAGGATCAAATTGAAAGCATGACGTTTAGTTCTTTGAGGACTCTGCATAAGTCTTTCCATAAAGGTTATACTAGTTTGCAGTCCTACCAATATAGAGTAATAAAAACATTAATTCTAAAACCTTGACTGGATTTCAAATACTTTTCCTGCCACTTTAAACCTACATGATCTTAAATAACGTTCTTTTTTTTTTTTCTTTTAATTTATTGTTGGGGATTCATTGAAGTTACAAGAAACCAGGTTACACTGATTGCATTTGTTAGGTAAAGTCCCTCTTACCATTGTGTTTTTCCCCCAAAAGGTTCTTAATATTACCACAGTAGAGTTATCTTTAAGATTGGACTGTTAACAGTACCTACAATTATGTGTAGGGTTGCGTAAAGGATAAAACTCAATTTATATAACATGCCAAATCAAGTACTTAGCATGTCATAATAACTCAGTAAATGTTAGGAGTAGTGTCAGCACTGTTAGTATTAGCAATGGTAGATATTAAAAGCAAGAGTCCTAGTGGTCATGGTAGAAGTAGCAGTAGCATCAGTAATAAAGTAGTACAGGTTAACCCCACAATATGAGGCAATTGGTTTGCCATTGACAGAGCATAAGAAACTTAGCAAGGTGTACATATTATAACTCATATACTGTATATAATTAACATTACCTAGTGGTTAGGAACAGAAGAATTAAGAACCAAATCTGTTATGTCCGTAACATTAGCATACTTCGGGACTGCTTTCTATATATTTAGGGACTAGTTTTTACAGGTTTATATTATCATCAAGTACTGTATAAATCACTTGATTCAAATTACCTCACATCCTAGTCAAATCAATTTAATCCTGAAGTCTTTAATTATCTGTGTACTATGTGCTTTTGATGAGACCTTGAGTAAATAGTTAAAATGATACAACAATATATGGTATAAAGCAGTGTATCTAATGTCTAAAGAGAAGTAAAGGGTTTATTTTGTTGAAAATCTATCCAACACGTGTTTCGATACCACTAGTTTTGTTCAGATAGAAGCGAAGCTAAATATCAATTGGTGGAGATATTATCCATTGCATTTTTGAATGTTCTTTATATTAGAAAATCCTTGCTTCTGTTGAATTTGTTTTGCAGAGCCTCTTAAAACACCTGTAGCTCTTTGCTGTGCGAGTGGCCTTTCACTATAGAAATTGTTTCTCCCTTCTCTCATACTTCTCTGTAGTTTAGACCATCAACTCTCAGTTTCTTTCTTTTTTTTATTTATTTCTTTTTGTATTTTTTTCTTATTATATTTTATTAAATCATAGTTGTGTACATTAATGCAACTCTGGGGTACAATGTGCTGGTTTTATATACAATTTGAAATATTTTCATCAAACTGGTTAACATAGCCTTCATGGCATTTTCTTAGTTATTGTGTTAAGACATGTATATTCTATGCCTAGTGAATTTCACATGTACCCTTGTAAGATGCACCATAGGTGTAGTCCCACCACTGACCCTTCCTCCACCCATTATCCCCCCTCCCCTCCCTCTTCCCTTTCCTCTTCTTGGGCTATAATTGGGTTATAGCCTTCATATGAATGCTATAAGTTGGTTTCATGGTAGGGCTGAATACATTGGATACTTTTTCTTCCATTCTTGAGATACTGTGCTGAGAAGAATATGTTCCAGCTCCATCCATGTAAACATGAAAGAGGTAAAGTCTCCAGCTTTCTTTAAGGCTGCATAATATTCCATGGTTTACATATACCACAATTTATTAATCCATTCATGGGTTGATGGGCATTTGGGCTTCTTCCATGACTTAGCAATTATGAATTGGGCTGCAATAAACATTCTGATACAAATATCTTTGTTATAATGTGGTTTTTCGTCTTCAGGATTTATACCTAGTAGAGGAATTGTAGGATTGAATGACAAGTCTATTTTTAGATCCCTATGTGTTCCCCAAACATCTTTCCAAAAGGAATGTATTAGTTTGCATTCCCACCAGCAGTGTAGAAGTGTTCCCTTTTCTCCACAACCATGCCAACATCTCTGGTTTGGGGATTTTGTGACGTGGGCTAATCTTACTGGATTTAGATGATATCTCAAAGTAGTTTTGACGTGCATTTCTCTGATGATTAAGGATGATGAGCGTTTTTTCATGTGTCTGTAGGCTGTGCACCTGTCTTCTTCAGAGAAGTTTCTCTTCAGTCCTTTGCCCACCCTGAGATGGGATGACTTGTTCTTTTCTTGCTAATACGTTTGAGTTCTCCGTGGATTCTGGTTATTAAACCTTTGTTGGAGACATAATCTGCAAATAGCTTCTCCCATTCTGAGGGCTATCTGCTTGCTTTACTTACTGTGTTCTTGGCTGTGCAGAAGCTTTTTAGTTTGATCATGCCCCAGTAATGTTTTTTGGTGTTGCTTCAATTGCGTGGTGAGTCCTCCTCATAAAATATTCACCCAGGTCGATTTCTTCAAGTGTTTTCCCTGCACTTTCCTCTAGTATTTTTATAGTTTCATGTCTTAAATTTAAATCCTTAATCCAGTGAGAGTCTATCTTAGTTAATAGTGAAAAATGTGGGTCCAGTTTCAGTCTTCTACAGGTCACCAGTCAGTTCACACAGCACCATTTGTTAAATAGGGAATCTTTTCCCCACTGAATGTTTTTAATTGGCTTGCCAAAGATCAAATAATGGTAAGTAGCTGGGGTCATCTCTTGATTCTCTATTCTGTTCTATATATCTACCTCTCTGTTTTTGTGCCAGTACCATGCTGTTTTGATCATTATCAATTTATAGTATAGTCTGAGGTCTGGTAGCATGATTCCTCCTGCTCAGATTATAGTCTTAATAAAGGTTTTCTTGTATATGATAAGTTGCCTTTCTCTTAATGCTCTCAAAATTATATGGCTTTTGAGAATTTGATTGTAATTTTTCTTAGTGAAGTTAACTTTATATACATTTAATCTATTTAGCATCCTTTGGGCTTCATGTATGTGGAAGTTCATTACTCCCTCCAGATTTGGGAAATTTTACACCACTATTTCTTAAATAAGCTTTATTTTTCTTCCTCTTTTTCTGCTCCTTCAGAAACTGCCATAATGCAAATATTATTTTCTTTGAGGATGTCCCATAAGTCCTGTAGGCTTTCTTCACTTTATTTCATTTCTGTGACTGAGTAATTTCAAACTATCTGTCTGTGAGTTCACCAGTTCTGCATGATTAAGTCTGTTGTTGAAACTCTTTAAAAAATGTTCAGTCTAAAATTTATGGGTATTTTTTAATGTTTTCTATTTGTTTGTTGAATATCTCATTTTTTTCACGTGTTATTTCCCCATTTATGTTGATTTTTCTACCTGTGTTCTCTTATAGCTCGCTGAGGTTCCTTAAGAGGAGTGTTTTGAGTTCTTTGCCAGGCAGTTCATACATCTCAGTTTCTTTAGGAGTAGTTACTGGAGCTTTGTCTATTTGGTGGTACCATGTTTCCCTGATTATTTATGATCCTTATAGCCTTGTGTTAGTATCTAATTTGAAGAATTAGGCACCTCCTCCAGTTTTTACAGATTGGCTTTGACAAGTTAAACCCTTCACCAGTCAACCTTTCCAGAGATTCTGGGTGAGGCATCTGGTGGAGTCCATGGGTGAACTTGCTTCTGAAGTTCTTATATGGGAGGGCCTTGAGACTGAATTCACTGGTGTGGGCCTAGTGCTTGGGTCCATATAGGAAGGCCTGCTGTATGGGTCCTTGAGGGAAGGCTTGAAAACTGGATCCCCAGGTATGGGCCTGGATCTTGGATGTGTGGGTGCTAACCTGGCACCAGGATCCATTGGAATGAGCCTGGCCACTTGGTCCAAGAAATGGGCCTGGAGCCTACTTCGTCAAGAGCAGGCCTGACATAAGAGTGGGCCTAGGGCCTAAATCTTTAGGGGCCAGCTTATACCCTGGGGCTGCAGGGTCTGACTTTGAGCATGGGTTCACTGGGTTGGGCCTGGTGCTATGGTCCATGGCAAAACTGGGTTCTTACTTCATTCTCCTTCTGCCTTGTGGAGGGTATCTCTGTCCATGCTACACTGCCTAGGTTTGGAGAGGGGCAATGCAGCTAATATAAAATTGTCCTTCTTACCTTCTTTAGATAATCCTTTCTCATTTCTGTGTTCCATGCAGATGCTATAATCTCTCAACTGGATTCCTTAGCTCTTGTGAAGGTATTTTTGTGCATGAATAGTTGTTTGAATTGAGTTTCTACAAGAAGACCAGCACTGGAAACTCCTAATCTTCCATCTTGCTGACATCACTCCTATGTGAGCCTTTTTACTTTCATTTCTTAAAATGATTTAGATCACCATCAAACTTTTCTACTAAGACTCAGTTCCATTCACATCCTTCAAGATTCAGACCCTCCTCTGAATCCTTCAGGAAACCTTCTCTAACTCATTCAGAAGTTTTAGTCTCTGGTCATATCCACAATTGTCTGTTGACTTCAAACCCAGATTTCTATGCAATATTTTCTGACAGGACTCTACAACCCACACTTCTACTTTACCACCTGTATCATTGCTGGGCTTTGCTAATAGAGGAAACTAGAATGAGGCTGCAAAATGGAGGAAAGAAGAAGAAACTCTTTTATAGTTTGCTTCCTATGAATTTCCTGTGTGCTTTCTCTTCCTATAAGCATTGGCCCAGTCTTGCTCCTCCACCCCAGCAGTAGTAGTCTGCTCTAGTAACATCAGTGGGATCCAAGTTTCAGTTTTTGCCAAGAATTTCAGAACATACTTTATTGTATTTTCTCAGAAACACCAGCATCGGCTGATTGGTGATCCCTCCCTCGAAGTCCCAATCTTACCTGTTCTTTCCTTCATTCTCAGAGCCACCAGCACCAGCAGGGAAGGAACTCCTCTTCACAGAGCTTATTTCAGCTCTTTAGAGTTTCTTCTCTAAGTTCCTACATTTTGACAATTTCAACATCTTCATTCTGTTCTTCTAGTCCTAAGGGTGATGGTTGCTTCCCCCATAGCTGTATTTGTGGTAACTTACTGTTTTCTCTTTGCCTTTTAAGTTAACTAGTCAACAATTATCCTTTTTTTTTTTTTTTTTGTAGAGACAGAGTCTCACTTTCTCGCCCCTCGGTAGAGTGCCGTGGTGTCACACAGCTCACAGCAACCTCCAACTCCTGGGCTTAGGTGATTCTCTTGCCTCAGCCAACAATTATTCTTGATTAGTAACTCTTTATATTGAATTCTCTTTGTTTAAAAATGCTGATATGGTGTATCTTTCCTTATTGGACACTGACTAATACCCCCACATAAAACCTATGACTTACATCTATCAAAGGGCATATCAAGCAAGTGCATTGCTGCTATCTATCATTAATCTCAAAGTCTTTCTTTTTTCCATTTCCCTAGTAGTAATGTCTGGCTAAATAGTCACTGGTGAGTTTTTGAACAATAATAGAATAAAGGAATAAATAGTGACCTTGGGAGTCAACACAGTTTAAAGCACATTTGTTGGAGTTTCTGCTCAGTTTCCCTTCCTGGGATAGTTGTGAGTTAAAGTTTAACCAGAAATGTTCCAGTACAAAAAAGAAGCTCACAGTTGAGAAACTATGATATCATATTCCAAGTAGTTCATGAGAAATCCAGTCCATAAAAGAGTGACCCTGTAGTCTTGGGATCACATCATGGCTCTGCAACCTAAGAACTATGGTATTTTTGAGCAAGTGACTTACCTAATTGACCTCAGTTTTCCCATTTATAAGACATGGATGATTAGACATTTTTCAAAAGATTCTTATGAGGATTAAAATAAAGGAAAAGTATGCAAATGAGCCTACTGTAGACGATGTCACAGAGTAGAGTTAAATATTTCTGAGTCATTCCCCTTCCTCTCCTTTACCCATCTCTGGATTGCCTAAAGCATTAGCAAGATAAGAGAGATTTCATTTTCCAGAGATACCAAAGAGGAAAGGCAGACTGTGGTCAGTCTTCATCACCATCACCATGATCACCACCATCCCATCATTATTACTATCATCATCATCACCATCATGATTAAGCAATAACTCCAGCAAGGCTTGGTGCTTTGCGTGTTTTCCTTTATGTACTTTTCATCGCGGTATTTTCCTCACTATTTACAGGTTAGAAAACTTTCAGAGGTCAAATTACTGCACAAGCTCCCACAGCTAATTATTATCAGTGCTATAAACTGAATCCATGTCTGCCTGGGCCCGAGACCTTTGACCTTCTCTCCTACTGCCTTCAACTACAGGGAGCAGGAGTCTGACCTTTCCCACGTCCTCCCATTACCCAGATGTTAGCCCCAAATGCTGTGTGTTTCTGCACTGCTGACACTTGGTCTGACTTGTAGCCCTTCCTGGCCTCCTTTTTCTGCCCATGTTCATAGCAACAACATCTCAATGGAGCCAAAAAGCAATTACCCATCTCATGTCTGATCCCGGATAGATAGAAACACTCTGGCACCTATGGTCTGAGTATCTTGATGGGCACTTTTTGAAAGGTAGCCTTTATCCATTCCTTCCTACTCTGATTAACAGTTACAGTGGGTCCCTTTGAATGAGACTTCATTGAGGACTTTCATCTCTTCTCCTTCAGCCCTGATGCCTAAGTGGTAAAAGGAGGAGTAGAGTGTGGGAGATGGGAGAAAAGAAAGAAGTGAAGGCTGCCAGGCTGTAGTCATTTTGTTGCTACCTGGGAGATCACAAGATCTCTAGGAATGGGGAACCAGGCTTTTATGGTTCTGCAGCCACCACCCCTTCCCATCACAACACTAATGAAGAACCAGACATACGACAGACGCTGACGAGGAACAACCCAGGACAGAGTGGTGCACAGTGGGACTTAGGGATCTAGCTTCGTCCTTGTTCTGCCACCAAGTCGCTTCAGACAAGACGTATCCCATCTCCCTGTGCTGCAGTTCCCTCTTCTGAAGAAGGAAGAGCATGCTATGTAGAATAGTCCTGAGCTGTGGAGTCCGAGAGGCCTGACTTTGAATCCAGGCCATGCATGGTCTGTGACCCTACACGAGATACTTAAATCTCTCTTAGACTCAGTTCCCTCCTCTGTCGGGTAGGAGCAATGACAATACCTGCTGTGTAGAGTTATATGAAGACTAAATCAGTGCCAGACTTGGAGAAGCTGGGAGCTTCTTGTCCATTCCTTGATAAGGGGATTGGACTAGATAATTGATTTCCAAAGTTCTTTCTGGGCCTGCTCTTCTGACGATCAGGGTAACCTCCAGGTTCCCTGTGGCATAGTGCATTTGTGCATATGAGAAGGTCTCCTTACTTTATAGTTAACCCTAAGCACAGCAGCCTAAGGGATGGACAGAGTAGGGAGGCAAAGTTCCCAGGCTTGCTGCATGTCCTCCTCCTATCATGGGTTATGTTCCTATGACAGACTAGAGCATCACAGGAGGTGTCTGCAGGAGGCCACCAAACACCCATGTCTGTGCATCATCCCGACACATGAGGTGCTCAGCTCCTTTTCAGGGGATAGGGGTGTGAGCACAATCCCTTCTCACGTTGGCCACAGCCCACACTGCCTAAGAGATTCATCTTCATGAAAGATTCCATCCTTCATTCACATGGTCTCTGTCCAGGCTCAGGTCCTCAACATCCCTCCCTCTTTACTCCTGGAAGGCTCATAAAGGGCTTCTTTCTCTCTGGTCCTGCTATGCTCCAATCCTCTCCCTGGCCTGGTGCCAGACATTGCTGGTGTGGCTCCCTGGTGTACTGGGCACAGATTTCTGGCTTCTTGATTTGTTTCTACTATCTCCAAACTTTTCTGCAGTGAGTCTGTATTATTTTCATAACTACAAAAAATTTAACATTAAACTCAAATCCAATCATTTCTCTTCTGAACACTTACTCTTTCCTCATTATCTTGAGGATAATGTTGCGTCTCCAAACTCTGGAACAGCCGATCACTTCTTCTGCCTTATCTCTTAAAGGTCCTCCTGTGTACACATCACAAGAAGATACTGTTGTGCCCCAAATGCCCATTCTTTCTTATTCCCCACACCTCTGGGCCACCTTTCACACAGATCTGCTTGCCTGAAATGTTTTCACATGATGCTTTCTCAGGTAAATCTCTAGTCAGTCTTCAAGTCTTTCCTGACCTTCAGTCTTTTCTGATCACCCCACAGTTGCCTATGCCTACAGGTTAGGCAGACCCCCTGAGGCTGAAGGGTCACGCACTTACATCTACTGGAGAAAAGACCTCTCTTGACTGGGACTGTCTCTGTGCCACTTCCAGGTTAGATCATGAGGTTTTCAAATGCAAGGACCTTCATCAAGGCTTAGGACACGGGGCCCTTCCTACATGGTCTGCTTCCCTGCCTTATGCTGTGCTAGCCACCAGGGACACGTGAGCAAACAAACTATCAGCTTCTGCCCTCCTGGAACGTACAGCCTAGTGGGAAAGACAGACCAAGATGAACAAGCCAGAAACTCAATGAGAAATTTAAATCATAAAATATATTGTGAAGGATGCAATTGGTGCTATGATAAAAAGCTAGTTGGTGGAAGGGGATTACTTAGGATTCTCCTTTGAGGAAATAGCATTTAAGCTGAAATCTTAAGGATGGGAAGGCGCCAACCGGCAGTAGAGCTGGGGAGAGCTTTCCAGGAAGAAGGTTGATGGGATGGAAAGAGTCTGGCTTGTGTGCTCAAGGCTCTGGCAGAAGTCTGGGTGGCTGCAGCCCAGGAAGCAGAGCCCAGAGCAGGTGATATGGGAGGGAGGAGAAGGGGAAAGTGTAGATTCATTTCTAGGTGTTAACTTGTTGTAACCTGGGAGGTGACGTGACCGAATTTGAGTTTTAAATGATTACGCTGACCTTCAGGCTCCTCACATGAAAATGAGTCTCATATCACCTACTTCTGAGGTTTTTATTAGGCAAGAACCTTTTATTAGTTTTTAAAGGTGGTTCACTTACTTTTCGAATTTTCATTTTTTATTGACACATAATCGTTATGCATATTGTAAGGCCAACCATGTGATGTTTTGATACATGTATACATTTTGTAATTATCAAATTAGGGTAGACCTCTAAGCCAAGACCTCCAAGATAAAAAGCCACCCCATGCTTGACCGGGAGCAAACTTAGAGTACTTGGCGTAGCATAAAAACTCAGTAAGGTGGAGTGGGGTGAGTGGATTGCTTTTCTTTAGTTGTTTTTGTTTGTTTTGCAAACAGATGTCTGAATAGCTTGAGATTTGATCAAGGTTGCTCTGCCTGGACTAATCTGTATGTATTGCTGGCATCTAAAAACACCTGACCATTCGGTGGTGACATTTTGCAGAGACTAACAAGCTGCTGATAAGAGTGGGACACCAGCCAGATACCTCCTGCCCTAGCTTGACCGTGGTTACAGAAGGGAGTTGACATGGAGAGGCACAGTGTGAAATGATCAAAGTCAAGTGCCTCATTTTGTGGAAGGTACCTGAAGCCCAGAGAGTAGAAGGAATAGTCTGAAGTGACAGAACAATCAGCACCACAATTGATTTTAGAGCTCGAGTCTCCTAACCTAAGTCTGGTGTTCATTCCCCTATACCAATTTGTTAAGAAGGGCAACTCTGAGATTGAAGGGTGAGCCCCATTAGGGAGCTTTTGAACTCACCTTCTGCCTGACTCAAGTCTCAACATCTTTGCTGTTGCTAAACTACTTACCATGGGGAGGCAAAGGTGCTTGTAAAGCGAATGAAAATTCGCTCTCCTGACTGTCAGCCCAGCACACAGCACTGCTGCTCTGGCAGAACACTCAGAACGTAACCATGTTCTGGACTGGAGGCACTGGGATGAGCTGCTTGCACTTAACTCAAGGTAGTGCTCAAAGGGCTGGAAGACATTGTCAGGCATCCAACTTCAGCCTTAGCAGGGAAGGAAATCAGCGCAGAGAGGGGAAGTGTCAAGGCCTGTATCACCTGGAAGCGCGTGGCCCAGCTAGAATCAGGTATCAGGTCTCCTAACTCCTGGCCCAAGGCTCTTCCCGGTGTTCTGTACCATCTATCCTCTTTGACACTGCTCTGAAACTGCTCCTGTCTCCTTCTGGACCATGTATGTCTGAGGGCTGGTTTTACACCTTGTCTTTTCCTTCTGTCCCCTTTTCGGGCAGCTGTCAAAAGCACCTCCAAAAGAGTGCGCTGATTACAGGAACTTCACTATTGCCCACTGGTAATCCCTAAGTACAACAAAAGGATATTGAGAGTGTCTCAGGTAGAAAGACTTCTCCAAACGCACATACACACTCCCTTGGTTCAGTTTCCAACCACTCTGTGTCTTTGAAGTTAAGCTTCAAAATAAGTTAGTTCTTCCTTTAGCATAGACAGAATTGGGCACGGTGGTATGTGCACACGTGTGTGTGGGGGGATGTTTCTCATTTGGCTCTCAGAACAATCAACTTATAATCAGGCATTACTTATTCATCCCATTGTATAGATGCGCACCTTTGATCATTTTCCAAATATAGTACTTAGGTCACTACAATAAGCCAGACAGTATGCTAAGCAGAGCTCCTATTCTCACGGGGCTGACACAGTATGAGAATGGAGAAACTAATGACTGTGAAGTTGAAGGAACCTGCCCAAAGTTGTCCTGCAGTAAGCCAAGCCTTGATCCAGAGTTTCTTTGTTCAAATCTCATGCTCTTTCTATGGCACTGAGTCCCATCGTATTAAGACTAAGGATTGAGACTAGAACAAAATGGGGCAAGACAGCCTTGCAAATGACTGGCCTGCAGCATCCACAAACTATGAGGAGGAAAAATCAGCAAGTTAAATGTGTGTGTGTACAGAGAGAGTCAGAGAGAGAGAGAGAGAGAGAGAGAATGCCCAGCCTCACAGCTGGACTTAGGTCCAGAATGTAATAGCCTGGATACCTCAAATGAAATTTTCTATGGCCCTAACCTTTTCCTCCTGAGACTGTATCTGCTCTAACAACATAACAGTGACCACTTGAAATCTATAAACTTTTGTGGGGTCTAGATAAATCTAAGCAATTTTCTTCTTTATGCTCCTGGCATCCACAGCATTATAGTATATATTAAGTGTTTCTAAAAATAAAAAGTACATTAAAAAAATTAAAATGTATTATTTCAACAAGGGCAAGACCTTCCCTCCCTGTATGCACACACTTGGTCCCTATGTTGGAGTGAAAGCCTCTCCTTGCCATTTTTCTGCACTTTTAGGGTTTAAGAAACCCCTCAGGCAAACCTCTAGCACTTTGGTTCTTCCTCACCCAGGGTGAAGACCCCAGCTCTCCCACCTGCCCCCAAGCATATGTACACAGTTTGCAAAGAATGCTCACATTTTTTTTTAAATGTGACGAGCCTATCAAAGTGTGTAGAGGAGAGGGGTGGCAGGAATGGCATTTGGCCAGGGCCTCACATTCCTATTTAGTCTCAGATTTAGGCTCTTGATTCCCAAATGAGGTTATGCAAACTGAAGTGGCCACGTGGGGATGTCTGAGACATGAATTGTTAATGAATATTGTACAAATATTCAATACAGCCCACCATTTTTTAGCCTTCTGTTTATCATTTCTCAGAAGAATAGTTTTGTAGCCTTTCTGTTTATCATTTCTCAGAATAATAGTTTGGGAAATGGGGGTGCCATTTGACTTGGAGAGACTCTGAGCCCACCCCTGGGAAGTCAAATGAACAGAGACTATAACCCTCACCCCACAGATGGGGAAACTGAGGTCTAGGGCTCAGCTCTAAGCTCAAAATCATAAAATAACAGCTTCACTGTATGTGGCTGGCAGCACCAAGAGAAGTTCCCTGAGGCTGTGACACGAGGAACAGAGGCCGCCAGTCCTACAGCCATGGAGCACTGGAAAGGTGGCAGGTGAAAACTGAGACCAGTCAGTGTAAAGTACAGGTCACAGTCCCAAGACTGAGTATGAAAAACTAATGTAAAATGTCTCTTGAATACATTTTTATATTTGTTGCATGTTCAAATGATAACATTATTTTGGATATATTGGGCTAAATAAAAGACATTGTTAAAACCAATTCCACCACTTCCTTTTAACGTTTTAAAATGTGGCTATTAGAAAATTTTAAATCACATACGAGGCTCATATTATATTTCTATTAGACGGCGCTGCTCTGAGGGAAGTAAGTACCATTTATCCCAAGCACTTGCTGGCTTATACTGCAGTGGAGTGCTTTCCTGCTAAATGTTTTGAAAGAGTCTTGGGGAGTTTGGATCATCTCAGTGGCAATAAGCTTAAAAATGAATTTGGGACTTGGGGTGGGCTTGGGCTTTCAAACCTCCCAGCTCTATTTCTGAACCCACAGACATCCATTGAGTGAGGTCAGGGCAATAACAGACAGGGGGCACAGGAAGTCACATTAAATGCCAGGCTTGCTCCCTATAAATCACCTGGATTTTTCACCAAATTAGGTGACAAAATGAGACATCCAGGCGGAAATGAAATCCCCGCCCTAGCAGCAGCATCGACCCACTCCGACTGGCTGTGGGCACAGGGCTGTCACACAGGAGCTTTGATTTGGAGGAGGATCCAAGCACCTGATTCCTTCCCTGGGCTGGGGAAGCCTGAGTCAGCCCTCACCTGCCAGGGAATAAACGCTGGGCATCTGCTCACTCTTCTCAGGACGGGCATTTCCAGGGTTAGATGAAAATAAGTCACCTCTGATTTTGGTCCCTCTGCAGCTGGCCCTCTAGGTTCAGATTGGGGAACAATTTTTATGTAAGTAAGTTCTAGGCAAGAAATGCACCAGCCCCAAGGGGCCAGCAAGCCTTAAGGCCTTTGGTGACCTCTTCCTAAGAGAACTGTGCCATGAGCTGCAACCCCGGGGGCTCAAGATGCAAGCAGTCCATCTGGACACCAAGGCCCAGCTGTTCTCGGGGACCTTGAGTAGTTCTCTCCATATTTCTGGGGCCATCTCCTTTTGATCAGCTGGGGTGATGTTGGCCTAGATGACGTCTCAGGGTCTTTTCAACTCTGGCCATGTGTATGGCCTCATTCAGTCACACGCAGACAGATACAAACACACAGACACACGGAGACAGATGGACACATATCCACCCAAACCCTCATGGAGGCACAGAGGCCCACAGATATACACTCGTAGACACACACACACCCTTTGTATCCCAGGGGTTACAGAACCCTGAACAACTTCCCAACAAAACGCTCCAGATTCCTCTGATCCATCATGCCCCAGGCTCACAGTGGTATCTTGAGACCTCCACCCATACACACACACGCACAGACACACACAGACACACATGAGAGCTCCTTCTGTTTTCATGCCCATCACCTCCTCCTGCCCCCCTACCTGTGGTCTGTTCCCAGGCTACGCTCAGAGGCAGGTGCTGTGCTGCCCACATGGCCCCACAGTGGCATATCCAGAGCACCAGCTGCACTGGCCACCTCTGCACCCCCAGCCCTGTGTTCCAGCTTCCCCCTCCCATGGCTTCTTCTCCACCTCCCAGAGACATGTCCAGGCTCCTGGCATGCAGGAAATCCTCGGTGCCCTGCCCTTCTCCCCAGCACACTCTCCTGCCCATCACTGCCGAGTGCCTTGGAGGAGAGGTTAACAGGCACGGCCTTGCCGCCACTCCTCAGCCCTCTGCCTCAACCACTGCTTGGAAACCTCTCCAGCAAAGTCACCCAGGGGCTCTCTAATTGCCAAATCAAATGTGCTCCTTTTCGTCCTCACATCACTAGCCTTTTCTGCACCGTCTGACTGTGCAGCTCACTCCCTCCTGGCTCCTGTGACACCGTTCACCCCACTCTTGGAATGCTCCTTCTCAGCCTTCTTCAGCTTACCCTTCAGATGCTCTGGTGTCCCAAGGTCCCAACCTCATCTCTTACGTACACCCGAGCCTTGCACCTGCCATTCCAGGACCATGGCTGTCTGCACCTCTGGGAGACAGACTGAACTCACCAGCCCTCCTCTTCTGCTGCCACCTCCCACCTCCCTCTCTCCCCTTATTTCGGTTCTTTGCATCACCGTGCCTGCCTGGCCCCAAGCCAGGAGGAGTCTGTGAGTCAATCCAGATTCCCTTCCCATTTCTTTTAATCCATTGCATTTAAGTGGCCACAAAAGCCTGAACACCTCACTGATGAGGCACTCTAGGACCCACCGACCTGCCATGACCCCCCTCCCCGACCCAGAGGGATGTCTCGAGGTCTCCTATCACAACCTGCTGTCCCACACTTCATTCCCACGGCAGCTACTCATCTGAAGGACGCAGCCCCAGCGCCTCTGTAAGCCAACCTCCACTTCATTCCTCAGCCTTCCCGGTGCCACCCCCTCGTGCATATGCAATAAACAGATCTTCCAGGCTATTTTTACCCTGACATTTCCACGCTGTTGCACCTCCAGCAATTGGCCTGAGCACTCTCAGAGGCTGTGTGGCCTCTCCCTGGTTGTCGGACCTCTTCAATGATTTAAATATTCAACACCATGTTACTCATTTTTAGGGAGATCTCCTGGCTCTCAGGCAGGGTTAATTGCCCCTTCTGGTCTCAAAGTGCCCATATTTTCCTACGTTTGTAATTTTCTTCCCCCTGATATTGAGCTCCTTATGGACAGAGACTGATTTATTTATGAGTTCCCAGAGACTCACAATAGTCCCAGTACATAGTCGGTGTTAGACAAACGTTTATTAAATGAATGAATGAATGACTATTCAGTCCAGACAGCAAGTTCAGGTCTGACTCAGAGCCCTGCCTTTTTCCTGGGAAGGTCAAGATCTAGTGTGGGTTCCTGGTGACGCCTAGCAACGGTTGCCATGACAACAGAAAGTACCATTTTCTTAGGGCAGTTCCCCCCCTTTCCCACCTGGATCTGGAGGAGGCAGCCCTTCTGCTCTCAGTCAGAAAGCAGAGAGTGGGGACAGTCTCACTGGAACAGCTGATCATGTGGCCTGGCTCAACCCCCTACCCCAGGGTAGAGGGCCTGATGGGGATGGAGAAAATAAGATTTGATGGAATCTGAAGTGCTTGGCGGCTCTAGGCAGAGGGAGGAGGAACAGACAGGGCTAACCAGCAGTGGAAGGCTGGGGTAACCAGAGCGAATGTTTGTTATAGGGGCCTCCATGTCAACAGGGGGGTGAGATGAGATGCCCCTGGGTCTCGGGGGGGAAGCAGAGTGCTGGGAGGGTGGAGAGAGTTGACCTCTAGAACACAAACTGGAGGGCCTGGGTGCTCTGATTCCCAACCACCCCCTGCAAGGACTCTTCCTGGGGCAGCTTCTCCACCTCCTAACCGTCTCCTGTGCAAACTGGCACAGTTGCAACAGGGTCAGTAAGAGCCCTGAGGGGACAGGCTATGTCTGCTTGAATCATCCCTCCATCCTCCGTGCCTAGCACAGTGCCTGCCACGCAGTTCATGCACCGTAGTGAGTGTAAATGAATGAAGGGCTTTGCTGGGATGAGAAGTGGGGAGTCCAGGAAAAGAAAGAGCCAAGGGCCTATTCTGAGCTAGTTATGCAGTATGGGTGCTGGTAGGGAAGAAGAGGATGCTAGGGCTCAGAGAGGACACATCGCTTGTCTAGGACATGCTGCTGAAGGGGAGAGCCTGAGACAGAAACAAGGCTCCGCACCTCATCACACCTCTACTCTCCAGGCAGGGACGCACCTGCTGAACAGGTGACAGGGGCTCTTGCTCTGTCTACCCCATGGCCCTCAATGCCTGGCCCTGATGGTCAGGGTTGTGGGACACAATGCAGCCAGAGGGATGTCAGGTAGGTTCAAAGCGGAGACAATTCCAGTCTCTGGAGTCTAGGATGGTAGCAGAGGACAGCCAATCTCCCAGGGGGGAGAGCCAGCATGGGAAAGCTCATCTCCCCTTCCCTTTCTCCCACCTGGTCTTGGCTCGTGCCTGGAACCCTGTGGCAGCTTGATAGAATGATGAAAAGGATTTCCTTTCATTGAGTTCTCACCTTACTATGTTCCAGGCACTGTTCTCAGCTTTTTATATGAATTCACTTATTTCATGCATTCAATAACCCAATGAGGGTTATTGGGTTAAAAGTGCCCTTTTTAATCTGCTTTTTACAGATGAGGAAACTGAGGCACCAAGAAGTTAATTTGGCTAAGGTAACACATAACTACCATGTGGCAAAACCCAGTTGTGGACCCAGGCGGTCGGCCAGAACCTATGCTCCAACCATGGTGCCCCCAGGCTTCCTTCATCTGGTAGAGAATTTCCAGGCTTTGGATTCAGTTTTGGTCTCTCCCACCAGAAGCTAGAGACAGTAGATATGCTCTGTAAGCTCCCTGAGCAGAATGCAGGGCGGAGGGTAAAGAAGGGAAGGGCACCTTGAACATGGCCTGCTCTTCCCAGGCTCTGGTCGGCCACAGCTTAGCCTGAAGACCCCCCTGAATACCCCCCCTCTGCTCTTCAACCCTCCACTTGGCCACCGCGGACCAGAGGCAAGCAGCTTCTGTGCAGAAGCCCCGCACACCCTAGCTGCCCACTCTGCTCCAGGCCTCGAGGCCCAGGTCTTTCCTCTAAACTGGGGGGTAAGGACAGCTTTTCATGCTGGTTGGGAGGCTTAAAGGGGACAGTGCCCGAAGAATACTTGGCACAAACAGGTACTCAGAGTTATACTTCACAATATCTCATGTCCCTCCCCCTTAACTCTCCTGGAAAATACTGTTCATCCAGGTAAATCTGAGACTGGAACTTGGGGTGACAGAAAGGCTCTGACTTCCACGATGTCAAGGTAGAGAGTCCAGTTTAGACTTTCATCATAGCCGTGTTCCCCTGGGGTGGCCCCAGGCTACACTGCCAAGGCACGGCTCCGCGGCAGCGTCTCACAGAGTGGACAAAGCTCCCACAGCCAAGCTCCAGGCAGGAAATCCAGGCCAGAGAACCCTTAGTGGGATGGCGTCGGGAGTGCCGTCTGGCCAGATCGTCACGGCTCATGTCAGCTGCAAGAGGCGGCGGGCAGGGCTCTGCCGGAGCATCCTTCCCCCAACCCCCTCCGAGCCTGCCTGCCAGTGGCTACCGCCCTCTACACAGGGATGCGCTGGAATTTTCTGCAATGAGCCTTTATCTTCCTGATGTCAAAATCTCCCATTTTGGAGAGATCAGTTATTCCTTTATGACCCCAGCGGAGCAAATGAATGAGACAATTATTGCTATGATTCTGTACTCCCTTCGTAATGAGATTTCCTTAGTATGGATTGGTTTTGGGCTTTGTCCACCTCTTGGGTCCCTGTGAGATAGTAAGGTTATTAAGTTTAAAAAAAAAAATTACTTGCTGTGTGACCGTAAGCACATGCTTGTCTGTCCAAGGCTCTGTTTCTTCTGTAAAATGAGAAGGGGACAGGTGCAGGTGACTATTGAGAGGTTCCAGTGGGATAGTACCTCTATCCCTATAGAGGAAGATTGGAATAATGGTCTCAAAACTCTTTCTATATAGGAGTGTCAAGGTAACTGTACCCATCAAAATATAAAATGAGCACGCCTTTTGATCCAAATATGCAAGCAATACCCACAGATACGTAAGCAAAAGTAGACCAGATATACCTCTGTGTATACTCAGGACTGGAAATAACACAACTGCCCATCATGGGTCTATCTTTACAGTGCAGCCTTATGAAATAGGTCCCCCAGTGATAGAAGGGAGTTTAAAACAAATAATTAGTGTGTGTGTGGGAAAGCCACTAAAGTGCAAAACAGGATGGGTGCACATGACACAGTTGCTATAAACAACAAAGGAGAGAGAGGTATCGGTATAGCCACAGATACGGCAGCATATGTCTAACCTATCTTTACTGGAAGGAGCCAGAAAAAAATGAGTAACAGCATTTAACTTTCAGGAAGCAGCCTGGAGATCCAGGTGTGGAAGATAACTTTAACTTCTGTTTTCCATCCTCCTGCAGCGTTTGAATATTTGTACCGTGTCTACTACTTTTAAATACGCAGGAGTATGGATCACAGAGAGATAAAAATGGCATTGTTTTTTGTTTTTTTCGAAAGTAAATTTATTTCGGGTTCACATGAGGGTACAAACCCAAATATTTGATTTTGTTAGGTAGAGTCGCTCTTGTGGTTGTGTCCCCCCCCAAAAGGTGTAGCAGACACCCCCTCTCCATGCCATTCAGTAAGAGAACCCCAACACCTCCTCTTTCCCAACTTGAATTATCCTTCCCCCAACATGAATTGAAATAAGCTTTTCTTCTATGGGGGCGTGCATCAGATTGGCTACTGGCTTCATGTTAGTATCGAGTACATTGGATAATCGCTTTTCCATTGAAGAACGTGTTTCAACTCCGTCCAGGATATTACAGAAGATGAGAAGTCACCATCCTTTTTTATGGCTGAACAGTATCCCATGGTGTGCCTGTTCCACAATTAGTTAATCCATTCCTGAGTTGATGGCCACTTAGGGTGTTTCCACAAAATTTGCATATTTATTTTAATTTATAAAGTCTATGGTGTTTATCATGAAGCTTACCATTTTGGTTTCTTAAAATAGGAAAAGTATCTCATTGTTTTGGTCACCGGTTGCTGTTACCAACTACCTCAAAAGATGGTGGGTTAAACAAGGATGGTTTTATGCAAGCATCCCTCATTTGATGGTCATTTGCTTTATGGCACTTTGCAGATAATGCCTTTTTTACAAATGGAAGGTTTGCAGCAACCCTGCCTTAAGCAAGCCTACTCATGCGGGTCTTCTAACAGCACAGTGCTCACTTCAAGGTTCTGGGTCACGTTTTGGTAATTTTCATAGTATTTCAAACCTTTTTATTTTTCTAATATGTATTATAGTGATTTGTGGCCAGTGACCTTGGATGTCGCTATTGTAATTATTTGGGGGCGCCATGAACCACACCGGTGTTAGATGGTGAACTTCATCAAAGTTGTGTGTGTTTTCCAACTGCTCCACCAACTGGCTATTCCCATCTCTCTCCCTTTCCTGAGGCCTTTCCCTCTCCTAAGACACAACAATACTGAATTCAGGCCAATTAATAACCCTAAAGAGGTCTCTAAGTATTCAAGCAAAAGGAAAAGTTACATGCGTCTCACTTTAAATCAAAAGCTAAAAATGACTAAGCTTAGTGAGGAGGGCAAGTCGGAAGCTGAGATAGGCTGGAAGGTAGGCCTCTTGCACCAGTTAGCCAAGTTGTGAATGCAAAGAAAAAGTTCTTGAAGGAAATTAAAAATACTGCTCCAGTGAACACACAAATGATAAGAAAGTAAAACAGCCTTATGCTGACATGCAGAAAGTTTTAGTGGTCTGGATAGAAAATCAAACCAGCCACAATGGTCCCTTAAGCCAATGCCTAAACTCCAGACAGGTCCTAATTCTCTCCAGTTCTCTGAAGGCTGAGAGAGGTGAGGAAGCTAAAGAACTGTGGAGATTGGTTCATGGTGAAGTTTATGGAAAGAAGCATCTGTACAATATGATAGTACAAGGTAAAGTAGCAAGTGAGGATGTAGAAGCTATAGCAAGTTGTCCAGAAGGTCTAGTTAAGATCATTGATGAAGGTGGCTACATTAACAAGATTTTCAATGTAGACAGAACAGCTTTATATTGGAAGAAGATGCCATCTAGAACTTTCAGATCTGGGGAAGAGTCAATGCCCAGCTTCACAACTTCAAAGGACAGGCTGACTTTAGTGTTAGACTAATGCAGCTGATAATTTTAAGGTCAAGCCAATGCTCATTGACCATTCTGGAAATCCTAAGTTCCTTAATAATTAAAGGCACCTAGTAGTAATAGTTAAATCTACTCTGCCTGTGTTTTAGAAATGCCTGCAAAGCCTGGATGATAGAACATCTGTTTACAGCATGGTTTACTGAATATTTTAAGCCCACTGTTGAGAGCTACCATTCAGGAAAAAAAAAGATTCTTTACAAAATAATACTGCTCATTGATGATATGAGCTTTGATGATTATATACATGGAGATTAATATTGCTTTTATGCCTGCTACCACACAACCGTTCTGCAGTCCCTGGATCAAGGAGTAATTTTGACTTTCAAGTTTATTATTTTGGAAATCCATTTTGTAAGGTTATAGCTGCCATAGTGATTCCTCTGATGGATTGGAGCAAAGTAAATTGAAAATCTTCTGGAAGGGATTCTCCATTCTAGATGCCTTGAAAAACATTCATTATTCATGGGAGGAAGTTTAAAATATCAACCTTGGGCGGCACTGATGGCTCAGCGAGTAGGGTGCCGGTCCCATATACCAGGGGTGATGGGTTCAAACCCAGCCCTGGCCAAAATGCAACAACAATACAAAAATAAAATAATGAAAATACTACTAATAATAATAACAAAATATCAACCTTAACAGAAGTTTGGAAGAAGTTGAATCCATTCCCCACAGATGACTTCAAGCAGTTCAAGACTTCAGCAAAGGAATAAGTGCCCATGTGGAAATATCGGGAGAGCTACAATTAGAAGTGGAGCCTGAAGATGTGACTGAGTTGCTGTAATTGCTAGATACAATTTTAAGGGATGAAGAGTTGCTTCTTATGGATGAGCAAAGAAAGCAGTTTCTTGACATGGAAACTACTCCTGATGAAGATGCTGTGAACATTGTTGAAATGACAATAAAGGATTTAGAGTGTTACGTAGATTTAGTTGATAAAGCAGCAGCAGAGTTTGAGAGGATTGACTCCAATTTTGAAATTAGTTCTTCTGTGGGTAAAATGCTACCAAACAGCACCACGCACTGCAGAGAAATCTTTCATGAAAGGAAGAGTCAATAGATGTAGTAAACATCTCAAATTGCTTGTCTCATTTTCAGAAATACCCTTCAGCAGCCACCTTCCTGATCAGATGCCATCAACATGGAGGCCAGACCTTCCACCAGCAAAAAGTATATGACTCGCTGAAGGATCATTAGCATTTTTTAGCAATAGAATATTTTACTATTATGGTATGCATATTTTTTAGACTATTGCACACTTAATAGACTACAGTATAGTATAAGCATAACTTTCGTATGCCCTGAGAACCCAACATTGTGTGATTTGTTTCACTTTGATGCTATTGCATCTTTTCCATGGTGGTGTGGAAGTGAACCTGCAATATCTCTGAGGTGTGCCTGTATTTGTCACAATTTTGAGGGCTGGCTGGTCAGCTCTAGCCTGGGTTTGCTCAAATGAGTACGCTCAGCTACAGGTTGTCTGGCCCTGGGCTCAGCTGGGACAGCTGGGCCTCTGTCCCATGGTCTTTCATCTCAGACTTCTACATGGCATGGTCTCCAGGCTCCAAAAAGGTCAAACAGAAGATTCGAGGACTCTTGAGGCCTATTCTGCAGAAGCATGTGCCATGTGTGCTGGTCAAAGCAAGCCACAAAGACAGCCTAATCTTTGGCTGGCTAAATGATAAGGGATAAGAGAAGAGACCTTATCTCTTGATAGGAAAATTTGCAAAATAATTGTGGTCACCTTTACCATACTAAAGTTTTTAATAACGGCATAATTGCACTTTACATGACCAAAATCACTATTTTTATCAGTGCATTTTGCCCCATTCTCCATTATCTATTGGTCTCTGGGCCATAGAGCAGACCTGGCTCAATAAATAATGTGTGGATGGATGGCCTCACCCACCACGGCAACCTCTTTAACTGCCTTGACATCCCAGATCTTCAAATATCATCAATGCAGTTCAGCCAGCCCTTGGAAGGCCACTGTCCTGGATGCCAGTTCAGGAATATGGCTAAATCGGACTCTGATGGGAAGGTCACAAGGCAAGTGCTTCCATAGGTCTCATCACTGTCTGCTCTCCTACCATCCTAATTGTGCAAAATCCCTACTTGTGCTCCGGAGCCTTGCGCTCAGTCTTTGGAGCCTTCCTGGAGAAAGCTCCAAGGCCATGAGTTCTTGATACTGAGCTACTTTTGCCTCCTCCCCTCTCTAGGTTTCTCCAGTTTCATCTGCCACTTGCCTTTCTCCCTCCCTTCCCTTACCAGAGAAGTTACCTGGCTTAGGGGAAAGCACAATATGACCTTGAGCAACCCACCTTCGACTTCTGGGTCTCAATTTCCTAAATAATAAAATGTTTTTATTTTATTTTATCTAATGTCATTAGACCCTTCAGCCTCTACAGAGGACCAGTGTGGGCTGCTTCTGGATCTCAGTTTCCTAAATAATAAAATGTTTTTATTTTATTTTATCTCATGTCATTAGACCCTACAGCCTCCACAGAGGACCAGTGTGGGCTGCCTTCTATCCAATCTCAACAGCTCCAATTTCAACCTCCTGTGTTGGAATGTCATAAAAAAAAACAAAGACAAACAAACAAACAAAAAAAAGCTTTATTGAGATGCAATTCACATACCATACCGTTCACCTATTTAAAGTGTGCAATTTAATGATGATGTTCAACCATCACCACAATGGTAATGGTCTATCTTTTGAAACAAGGGCTCAACTCTTTTAAAAAAGTAATGCAAAGCTTAAACTACATAGTTGGAAAAGACGATCTAGGGTGCTCTGTAGCTGTGACAAGTTGGGGTTCTGCATTCTCTGAAGGTAGGGAAGAGAGGGTGAGCTTGACACCAACCTCAGGCTGGGATGTGCGGATAGGAGAGGGCTGGTGGAGCCAGAGAGAGCCGGCATAGCTGCTCAGCACACCCTGCCGTGCTGCAGGGCGGCTGGCTTTGGAGTGGCAGGGGCAGCTGCCAGAGGCAGGGTCACACACGCACAGAGAGCCTTCTGCTGGAATAACATTGACTGATTAAGGCTCCCTCCCATCTTTCTCCCAGGACCCACAGCCAAACACGACGTTTGTTTCACGTATTAAATGTGGAGAAATAAACTCACTGACAGTTACCCGGGAACAGAGTTATCTGGTACCACCCACCTTCTGCTCAATCTTGGAGCCCCAGCTCTGGACTGTGCAGAGCTTTGAAGTGAGGAGAAGCCAGCCCCCCTCCTTGGGCACGCTGTCCTCACCCTCCTTCCGTGAGTCAGGGAGCTGGGCTGTGCTGAGCATCCTGACGGAGGCAGACACACTGCTGCAGAACAAAGCCCACAAGGTCTGTGGCTTGGCCTTACGGCTCGCTGGTTGTGTGCGCTCGGCAAGTCATGCAACTTACCTGTGCCTCAGTTTCCTCATATGTAAAATGGGGACAGTGATGCACACCTCGGAGAATAAATATAAAAAAGCCCAGCCCACAGTAGCACTCACCCACTGAAACACCCCAGCCCTTCTCCCTACTAAGAGCAATCTCTGTCCTCAGGAGTTTACTGAACCGTGTGAGAGAATGGGAGGTGAAAAACAGCCTCAGGGGGTAAAGGTGATGGATGAAAGGAAGGGAGAAGGTCGCAGCAGAAGGCTCTCTGTGCGCCTTCCTCATTCCTTCCTTCATTGCTTCCCGGACCTGCACCTGCAGCCCAGCCCTCACTAGACAGCTCTGTCCTCCAGTGCTGCCCCCTGCAGGCTCATTCACACACAGCCCCTCGGCCAATGGGAACTGGACCTGGCAGCAGGGTAAGGATACCTTTGTTAAAAGTGAGGGGGTCTGTCATTAATTGTCCTCATATCAAAATTGAATACGTAGGATTCATGCTTCTCCATTCTTGTAGTATTTTACTAAGAATAATGTGTTCCACTTCCATGCAGGTTAATACAAAGGATGTAAAGTCTCCATCTTTTTTAACGGCTGAATAGTATTCCGTGGTGTGCAAATACCACAGCTTATTAATACACAGTGGGGGTAGGGGGAGGGGAGAACAGAGAGAGAGAGAAGGAGAGAGGGGTGTGGGGGAAAGGAACAGCAGAGAGAGGGAAGGAGGGGGGGTCTCAGTGTGTGACACACCCCTTGGGAGCAAGACACAATTGTAAGAGGGACTTTACCTAACAAATGCGATCAGTGTAACCTGGTTTCTAGTACCCTTGATGAATCCTCAACAATAAGAAAGAAGTGATGAGGTCTGAAAGAGTTGAAAACTAGAATACACAGAGAGCTCAAATTAATCAACAACCACCACAACAAAAAAAGAGCAAACAATCCCATCTACCACTGGGCAAGAGAAATGAACAGAGCCTTCTCTGAGGAAGACAGACAAATGGCCAATAAACATTTGAAAAAATGCTCTTCATCCCTGATCATCAGAGAAATGCAATGAAAACTATCCTGAGATACCACCTAACCCCAGTGAGAATGGCTCACATCATAAAGTCTCAAAGCTGTAGATGCTGGCGTGGATGTGAAGAGAAGGGAACACTTCTACACTGCTGGTGGGACTACAAACTAAGACAACCCCTTCGGAAGGAAGTATGGAGAATCCTCAAAGAACTCAAACTAGACTTCCCATTTGATCCTGCAATCCTATTATTAGGCATCTACCCAGAAGAAAAAAAAAGTCATTTTATTTATAAGGACATTTGCACTAGACTATTTATCACAGCTTGATTTATAATTGCCAAAATGTGGAAACAACCTAAATGCCCATCAACTCAGGAATGGATTAACAAGCTGTGGTATATGTATATGATGGAATAAGATTCAGCCATTAAAAAAGATGGGGATTTTACATCTGTTGTATTAACCTGGATGGAGGTAGAACACATTCTTCTTAGTAAATCATCACAAGAATGGAGAAGCAAGAACCCAATGTACTCGATTCTGATATGAAGGCAGTAGATGATCTAATACACACCCGCACAAGACAAAAACGCAGGCTCGGCGGCTGTGGCTCAGTGGGCTAAGGCTCCAGCCACGTACACCTGAGCTGGCAGGTTCGAATCCAGCCCGGCTCGCCAAACAACGACGGCTGCAACCCAAAAATGGCGGGGCGTTGTTGCGAGCGCCTGTAGTCCCAGCTACTTGGGAGGCAGAGGCAGGAGACTATCTTGAGCCCAGGAATTGGAGGTTGCTGTGAACTGTAATGCCACAGCACTCTATCCAGGGTGACAGCTTGAGGCTCTGTCTCAAAAAAAAAAAAAAAAAAAAGACAAAAACGCAAATCAATTCCCTGTTCCCATGTGGGGAGAACGCAGGAACAGGGAAAGGAAAGGAGGATGGGGGGTGGGTGCGCTCCCACTTAATGGGCACAATGTTAAGGTGTACGGCACACCTCTTGGGACAGGACACAATTATAATAAGAAGGACTCTACCTAACAAATGCAAGCATTGTAACCTAATTCTTTGTACCCTCAAATTAACCTGAAACAACTTTTTAGAAAAGCAAGCTAAAAAAAAAAAAATAGTGGGGGGATCTGCTGCCCTGCCATGAGCACTACCACCATCACCATTACTCTAAAAGGACCCTCCACACCAAAGATGCCCATGGCCCTGTCCCCAGAACCTGTGGCTATGTTACATATCCAAGGGATCTTGCAGGAGCAATTGAAGTTATACTTTTTTTTGTTTGAGACAGAGTCTCACTCTGTTGTCCTGGGTAGAGTACCATGATGTCATAGCAGAGGTTATAGACTTTAAAACAGGGAGATTACCAGCACAGATCCAGGAAGGCCCAGTCTAATTACATGGGCTCTTAAAAAGCCGGGAAGTTTGTTTTCTTTTACTTTTGGAAACAAGGTTTCACTCTTCACGCACACTGGAGTACAGACATGTGCTTACAGCTCTCTGCTGCCTGGAACTCCTGGGCTCAAGTGATCCTCCTGCATCAGCTTCTCCAGTAGCTGGGATACAGGTGCGTACCACCGTGCCTGGTTAATTTTTGGCAAAGATAGGACTCTGCCTAAGCTGGTCTCCAACTCTTAGACTTAAGTGATGGTCCTGTCTCAGCCTCTCAGAGTGCTGGGATTATAGACATGAGCCACCACACCTAAAAGCAGGGAAATGTCTCCAGCCGGAGTCAGAGAAATGCAGCAGAAGTCAGATTTGAAGCTGGAGAAGGACTCACAGGGCATGAAAGAAGAGTGAGAGGGATGAAAGAGTCCTCTAGGAGCCAAGATCAGCCCCCAGCTGACAGCGAAAGGAGACGGAGACCTCAAGCCTACAACCGCCAGGAACTGCATTTGGTCAACAGTCCAAAAGAGCTTGGAAACAGACTCTTCCCCAGCACCTCCATGTCAGCATTCCGACATCCTCAGCACAGAAGCCCACTCAGACTTCTGAGCCACAGAAACTGAGATAATAAGGACATGTTATTTTTTTCCCTCCGTTTATTAAGTGATTTGTACATAGATCAGTTTGCGGTGATTGACTTGTCTTCTACAGCAATAGAAAACTAGTGCGATTACTATGGCTCTACACCACCACCACCAAGTTACTATCACCCAATATCATGACCATCACTGTCATGTCACACCGTCTCCACACCCGCACATGTGCACCACACACCCCATCAGCACCCCCCACACCACCATCACCTGGGGCCCTGCACTCCCATATAAGTACCAGACCCCAACCTCTCCAGAAAATATCTACTTGTGTGTGACCAGTCTGTCACTCATCTATTTGACCTTTGCCCTGGATTTGCATCTAGCACCATCTAGCCTGTACCCATCCTAGACTCTTGCCCACCAGCATCAGGTCCTGCCCCACCATCTAATTCTAGACGTTGCCCTTTCTCTAGGGCAGCGTTCCACAATCTGTCCCCAGGCCCGAGCTGAGTCTTGCCTGTGATTGGGTGGTATTTCTTTCTTTCTTTCTTTCTTTTTTTTTTTTAAGAAAACAACAATGGTTTATTATACCTAGCAAAGAGAAGAAAATAGAAGACTGTGGCTCTTTTCAAATAAACACAAACACTAAACATACACAGGTAATCATGCACCATTAGAACCCTCTATGTCAGTAAATGGAATACTTCTGTTTTTCAATTTGCCCTCTTCCTTTTTCTCTACCAAAACAAACTCAGATTAATTGTAGTTTTATGTTAGTTGCTTCTGTGATTTCTTGTAGAGCAATTTTAGGCAAAAGAAAAATACTTACATGTATGGTAAATAAGTGATAGAATGAGCTTGGAATGTGAAAGAAATGGATATAAATTGGTCTGAGATGCCTCTTAATCTTTTTTTAAGAGATGATACTGCATTTTTTATTTTTCCTGTTTTTTAGAAAATATTTTTGGCAGTATTTTCAAGTTGAAGCTGGAGTTTTCATTCATTTATGAATTGAGCTTTAACACTAAGTAGCAGGTATGAGTCTTAACATCTGGGTTATATCAATGAATAAAGGGCCACAATTCTGGCCCTCTTAGAGCTCTCCTTTTAGCAAGGAAGAACAAATTGTAATAATAAACATAAGAAATAAGTGAAATACATAATGTGTTAGACGGTAAGCACTATGGAAAAGTAAGCAGAGGAGAATAGGGGTATTGGGAGTTTTAGGAAATTGGTAGAGGTGGGGTAGGTCCCATTAGGGAGGTGATATTTGGTGAAAAACCTGAAAGAGGTGGGGGTAGTTCAACTTTTAAGAAAATTTTATTGCTTCAAACAATTCTTTTGCAAAAGTGGCTTTTATTTATTATCTTTTTGGTAGCATATTTGGCTACCCTTCAAAATCTCTGAGAGGGCGGCACCTGTGGCTCTGTGGGTAGGGCTCCAGCCCCATGTACCGAAGGCGGCAGGTTCAAACCTGGCCCCGGCCAAACTGCAACAAAAAATAGCCAGGCGTTGTGGTGGGCGCCTGTCCTCCCAGCCACTTGGGAGGCTGAGGCAAGAGAATCGCCTAAGGATTGGGCAGGTATTTCAAAAGCCATGGACCCAGGGAGGGAGGAAACCCTTGCTTCCTGGAAGCCCCTGCTATTCCTGCCCTTTCTCTCTCTCTTCCTGTGAATCTGGATCAGAACCTGGGCTGTTAGCAGATGGCATCAGAGTTGAGATTGCAACATCTTAGAAATTCACAGCATTAGGTTACTTGGGGTCATGTGAAAAATACGGATGCCCAGGCCTAGTCTCAGAAATTCTAACTTAGATGATTGGGGATGGACCCAGAGGTCAGTATTTTTAAAAGCGTGCCAGGTTTTTTTTTGTTTGTTTTTTTTTTTTGAGTCAGAGCCTCAAGCTGTCACCCTGGATAGAGTGCTGTGGCATCACAGCTCACAGCAACCTCCAACTCCTGGGCTCAAGCGAGTCTCTTGCCTCTGCCTCTCAAGTAGCTGGGACCACAGGCGCCCGCCACAATGCTCGGCTATTTTTTGGTTGCAGCTGTCATTGTTGTTTGGCAGGCCCGGGCTGGATTCGAACCCGCGAGCTCAGGTGTGCGTGGCTGGCGCCTTAGCCCGTTGAGCCACAGGCACCGAGCCTTGCCAGGTATTTTTTATGTGCAACGAAGACTGAGAACGACTGTTGATACATTATGGCTTTATACCTCTGGTTAGTTCCTGCTGTGCCTGACCCTAAACTGCTTTGGGCTGATTTCTTTTTCCCCACTTGTAGCCCCAGCATTCTGCTCAGCTTCGGTCAAAACCTTTGTGACAGACCTGTGTCCGGTCCCAGACCTACGCCCTGCCTTTGATTCCCTATCACTGGCTTGTTTCCAGCGTAGGTCTTGGGCACAAGTCTCCTATGTTTAGGTACCTCTTCTCTCTCCTACACAGCTGCTCGGAGTTGATAGTGAGTCCTAAATGAAACATGAAGGGAAGAGAACAGTTGACTGCTGAGGGTTCACTCTTGAAGTTCTTTGTACTTCTTAATACCTACTGCTGAGTCAGTACCCAGGATGTGCCAGACACGATGCCAGATACTTTAACCATGTAGCCCAAATAGAACCAAGAGCCTCCATCTTCTGGTCTTTGTGTAACATTCCATGAAAGATGCTCTGCCAATAGCCAACAGAATATAAAAGCAATCATGATCTTCACTGATCTCTTGCAGTAAAGAATTGGTTAAGAATTGATTAATTAACAAGCCAAAACAACCTTCATTGAATACCTCTTTTTACATCCCTCTGGACTTGTAAGTCACACCTCATAGCCCTCCTGGAGCCTGTCTTTCCATGCCTCAAATATCTCTCATCCCAAAGTCTACCCTTCACTGACCCCTCTTTCTTCTGCCCCTCCTTTCCTTCTGCTGTTGGTTTTCTCTTTCCTAAGTACTTATTGTCTCTTTAGTATACAGATCCTTTCTGCAGCTCTCTCTCTCTCTCTCTCTCTCTCTCTCTCTCTCTCTCTCTGTCACAGAGCTCAGACTCTGACTCTGAACTGCTATAAAAGCTCATGCATTGAGCTGATAGATTTTGTGATGATTCGAATATGTCCCCACTAAAAATCAGGTGTTGCCAAGGTCACAATATTAAGAAGTGGGATCTTTAAGAGGTGCTTAGGGCATGAAGGCTCCTCTCTGCTGGTGGCATTAAGGTCCTGATAAGGGTCCTTTATGCAGCTTTTGGCCAGCTCGCCCTTCCGCCTTCTTCATGTGAGGACAGAGCATTTCCCCCTCCTTAGGGTACATCAATAAGATACCAACTTAGAAGCAGAGGACTGCTCTCAACAGACAGTGATCTTGGACTTCCCAGCCTCCAGAACTGTACTAAAATACGTTTTTTGTTCTTTCCGAATTATTCAACATCAGGTATTTTGCTATAGCAGCACAAGCAGACTAAAACAGACTCCAAAGGCACGTTTGTTAGTGAGTATATATGGGCAGATGCAGCTAAGGAGATGCGAACCAATCATTTAAGATCGTTTATTTACTCCTATAACATATAGGTATGATCTCATTCAGTCCTTGTAAAGCCCTATGAGGCAGGTGCTACCAGCCTCCTTCCACAGATAAGGAAACTAGGACAGAGGGAAAGTAACCAGCTTGCAGAAGCAGGATTTGACCCTAGCCCTGTCTTACACTCAACTTGAACATCGGCCAGTCCCTCACAGGGCTTCAGCGAGGGGCCCCTGAGACACTGGACTTGGAATATAAAGAGCTAAAAGCCACCGGTGTAGAAATTCAGTAACACCAGGCTGCCCAGCACCCCCGCTCTTTCTCTGACTTCACTGAGGAGCTAACTGCTAGCCACCCCTCTTAGGAAAACAGCCTCTAACATCTCCTGTTCCCAGCAGTAGCTGTTAATCTTAGCATTACTTAGCAGCTAATGAGGCAGAAAGGGTTAATTCCAGATCTCCAGTGCGTACACCAGCAGATCTTGGAGAATTCCCCTCTTAACAGTTAAAAAGGGATTGTTTTTCTCCCTCCCTTTCTTCCTTTTAGTCCGACCAGGGGCTGGGAGGTGGCCCCAGGGGAAGGGGTTCCCGCAGCATGGCCAGTGTCCATAGCATTAACAACTCTGGGCTGTTTTCTTTTCATTTGCTTTCCCTCCTGGCACTAAAACCTCATTAGAGCACTGACAGAAGAGAAATAGCTGGAGTGGGGAGAGAAATTCTCTGTTTCCCAGAAATTCTGCTCCGGGCTCCCACTGCCTGTTTCCTAGCAGGCTGGACCTGCAGTGACCCCCAGAGGGACAGGCTGGAAACCTGTCAGGGTGGAGGAGGGGTGCCCTGCAGGCCTGAGCCCAGGTTTCAGGGCCCTTTCTCTTGTGAATGCAGGATCATTCACGCCTGGATGGGACAGGGTCTCCCTGAGCCTCTCTCTAAGCCACAGTCTGCTGAGCAAATGAAGAGTGTAAATGAGGCCGGGAGTCGGGGAGTGTTTAACCTACTTAGGAGACGCTTTCCTCCAGCACTTTAGCACTTTCCCTCTGCACAGTCCAGAATCAGGCGCTGAATGTGGAGCTGGCCAAGGCGGGGGGAGAAGGGGGCCCAGTGGGCAGCACCCTGATTTCACTCCAGTAGGCCCTGCAGTCAGGTGAAGGAGGCAATGCTGGGGGGGGGGGCACCCAGGTGAGGCTTAGAGACCCTGCTCTGCTCCAAGGGGGTCCTTTACCTCCTGGGTCCTTCCGGGCCTCTGACTCTTCAAGGTGAGAAAACTGGATAGATGACTTCTGAGATCCACCACCTGCCTTGGCCCACACTCCATTTTTTGCAGCATAAGATTAATTCCACCAACATTTCCTGAGCGCTTGCCATGTGCCAGGACTGTGCCGAGTGTCAGAGACACCCTCGTGTGTTAGAAAGTCTCAAGCCCCCATGGAGGGAGAAACATACACGCCAGACCTGGAGTGAAGATCCAGGGAGCTCCTGGGCCCACTGAGGCCTAACTAGGCATCATCTCACATGCCCAACTCCTGGCTCCCTCCAGCCCCAGCCCTAACAACTTATAATAAAGCAAAATGCGTTTTTCCTCAAATATTCTTTACCTCCCACTGTTAGTTGTAAATAACACAGCGTGAAGCCAATGTGGCAGGAGGCCAGGAGTCAGACTTGCGTTTTAGATCTGACTTGCTAATCATTCAGCCACAGGGCCTCAGGCCAAACAAGGACTTAAACCTCTCCCAGCTTCAGTTTCCTTATCAACAAAATGGGGATAAAAGTGCTGCCCTCATGTATGTTACCAAAAGGCTATGAAGATCAAGGGGGGCTGCGTATTAAACGCAGGGCATAAAAATCAGTATGAATATAAAATGTTATCTTTGCCAGGATGGTGCATCTCTCATAAGAGCTCTGCAACTTCGAGAGGCTTCACCTTTCAGCCTCACTGCCTTATCTGTTAAATGGGTCTGATTGCACCGACTTCAGAGGGTTAGAGGTAGTCTGTGGAAAGGTTAGCCTTGGAGGATTCGGGGCACAGAAGGGCTTATGGAAACAGCTACTTGTTTGCTGCTACTGTTATGCAATTATTGGATTTGGAATCTTGCAGTAACGGTTTGATGGTACTTTCTGCAGAGACTAGAAAAGGCAGTCCTGTCTCAGCGACCTTCCCCCAGACTCTGTGTCAAGGTGCGTCTTCCCACGGGCAGCTAGAAGGTGCGTGTGGCCACTAGCTATGCATGAAGTTAATTTAGCTTTTGCAAATGTCTGGCGGTTTAGGGAGCAGGAGACAGGCTTCACTTGGCCCACATAGATGATCCTATCCGTGCTGTGCCTTGGAAATGATGGGGGAGAACGAGCCCTCCCAAACCTAGGAGTTTCATTCCCACGGCAACTACACCAGAACCAGGGAAGACTCATTATCGTCTTGGGTTTGTTTTCATTTTACATCAGAAAGGTTTCGAAAAACAATCATTTTATTGTTATTCTACTCAGAGCTAACTCAATATAAGTGGTTCCTTTAATTAATTTCATTGTTTCTCATTGCGCCGTTTGGGAACAAAATAAAAATGTTCTTTTTACTTTCTCCATGGTTCTTACAATCTCCAGCCATTTCTCAACACTTGTCAACAGCCCAAATGCCGGAGGTAGATGGAATCTCAGGAACCACTTAAGCCAAACCAACTCATTTTACAGAGCAGAAAACTGAGGCCTGGAGAGGGATACTGGCCTATTCAAGGTCACACGCTGAGTTAATGCTGAGTTGGGATTCAAACCCTTCTCGGAAAGGTTCAGCCATGCTGTTACTATCTGACAATTTTTGCACAATCTGTTAGAAACGTGTTCTCAAAGAACTACAGTCAAAAAGCTCAATTCTGTTCCCTTTCAATTTAAACAGATACACATTTATACACACACACACACACACATACACGAGAGGTGATTATTTTTATAGCTGGAGCTATTCTTCCATTTAAAACTGAATAGATGAGTTCCTGGACATTTTGCTATAAAGCGACCTTCTATTTCGGCAACTCCTTTCTTCCCATTGATTTCCCTCATAAAATCAAAGCAGTAGACTGTTGTAAAGAGAAAATTGGCCTCTGGATTTAACAAAATTGCCTAGGAATGTGGCAATCCACACTAAATATGTGTTTAAGGAGAAAATGAACGTGCTTCCATGAAATATTAATAAGAACTCTGAAAATATTAACAATACTTGGTGCTGAAAATGATAAAGCAAAATTAAGAAGGGCGATGATGTGGCCCAACATGGAAACGATGTGCGGCCGTCTTATATCTGCAGGCCCGGGTTTCTCCCTTCCTCTCCCTGGCAAAGATGCATTCCTCGGAGAGCTAGGAATTCGCAAACTTTACTCGCAGCTGCAAATTTCTCAACACTTCCAAGTCTCCACCTAAAGGAGTTCTTTGAAGCATTCTCCATTTTCTCAGTCATTTGAATTCACTGGCATCTTTTCACGTATCCGTGCCTGGTTCCACGGCCATAGGTCTTTACGCCATCCTTGGTCAGACTTCTTTTAAGAATGGATGCTGCTACCCGATCCATTCAGTCGCTAACTCTTCAAAGAAAACTCCCAGATTCCTGTAGTCAGATGTTATCTTTTCCTTCCTGGATCAACAGAGTCCCAACCTGACTTAGAACTCCTCTAGGGCCTTGAGGACCAGCTGGATATTAGTTCAATTCAGATCCTGCCTCTTTCATAAATTGCTATCTCCACCAGGACTGAGGGCCATGCCTGATTTCTATTTGAAGGGGATAATAGAAAAATCATAAGATTTGGAGACCGAAGTCCTGAGTTGGGGCCCCCACCCAGTCATTGCTACACCCACCACTGTCTTGTGATGTATGTGTGGGCTTCCTTATCATCTTTCTGCTGTGCTGCATGACAGAGATTTTCCCTCCCTCACTCACCGCTGTGTCTCTGGGACCGAGAACAGTGCTGTACTCACAGCAGGCCCACTGTGGGTTTCTTTGATTGGATTCCTGAAAGGAGGTACAAATTTGGGTCACTACATTCTGTCCCCCAATCTCCTATCTTCCTCTTTAAAGTGGGAATAACAATATGCCCTCCTTTATATCCATTAGACCACCCAACCTTACAAACAGCCCAGGGAGGTGGGTCTTGTTCTTGTACTCCACTTAAAAGGGAGGATGGGGTTCAGAGGTGAGTGATTTACACAGACTGAAAAGAACAGAGCAGAGTCTAGGACACGGATCACAGATGCTGAGTTTGGTGTACCTGTGGGTGTCACCTTTCAAAAATGGAAGAAAGTGAGAAATCAAAGGGATGAACCCCTCTGCGCTAAAATCGATCACCCTCTGGCATTAGAAGTGGAGATATTTTCGTTTGAGAGAGCTGCCTTGGGTGCAGGAATGCACAATCCACTCCTCCTCCACGGGGGCCAATCTCTTCTTGCTGCAAACTGAAGAGCATTCCCTGTCCTTTCTTTGCTCTTCCTAATAGACGCTTTTAGGAGAAATTATGTTTTCTGACAAATATATTTTCAGAGCCTCTGTTGTTCTAGATACCATATTAGTTGCAGTGGTTGACACAAATCTAAGCTCCACGCTCAAAAAGTGTATAGTCTGGCTGGTGTATGAAGGTGTTATGTTTGAGTCAACCTTGCTTCATACCCTTCCAGCTATGAATTGACTCTTTTAATAATGCATGGGTGGTACTGCATTTACATACTCCGTTAGGAACATTTTTCCACCAGCAGCCATCCTCCATAGCTTCTCAGGAGGAGATGTCTGCAGTCACAAAAACAGTGGAAAGAATTTTGGAGCAGAGGAGAACTGGCTCCCATTGGTGTTCCTGGAGGCAAGTACAGATCTCCAATGAATAAATGAAACCTTCTTCCGTTCCTCTCACTGTTGCTGCTCTTGACCTCCTTCTGAGATTGAACTTTCTGGCTCCATCTCCTCCCACTACCCCTGTCTCTCCCTCAGTCCTGGCCCCTCAGCTCTTGAGACTGTTTCTGGAACACACCTGAGTCTCTCCGACCCCAGGGACTTTGCACAGGCTCTCTCCTCTGCCTAAAATATTTTCTCCTAGATACCCAGGTAGCTTACGCTCTTCTCAAAGCCTTAAAGGTCTTCCCTGAGTATTCTATGCACCCAACTTAACAATTCAAACTATTCCTTACCTTGTGGCATTCTCTAACCCTCTTCATACTTTACTTTCCTCCACACCACATCTCCCCTTATGAATTATATATTCTATTTGTCTTTCTTTATTGACTACCTTCTAGAAGGTAGCTAGACTCTATGAAAATAAAGATTTTTGTCTGTTTTCTCTCTTGTTGCTACCAGGTGTTTAGAAAGGTCTCTGGCACAAAGTAGAAATGTAAAAAATAAATAAACCGAATATCCCAGGGAAGGCCTTACATACTAACGTTTACCAACTAAATAAAAAATTTTTAAAAGATGTCCATCACCATCTAAATAGGTATACCTCTTCATGCTTTATGAAGAATATTTGCATTAATAATTGTACTTAGGACAGTGCCTGTGGCTCAGTGGGTAGGTTGCCGGCCCCATATACTGAGGGTGTCAGGTTCAAACCTGGCCCCAGCCAAACTGTAACAACAACAAAAAAAATAGCCGGGCATTGTGGCAGGCACATGTATCCCAGCTACTTGGGAGGCTGAGGCAAAAAAAATCACCTAAGCCCAGGAGTTGGAGATTGCTGTGAGCTGTGATGCCACAGCACTCTACTGAGGGTGACAAGTGAGACTCTGTCTCTAAAAAATAAATAAATAAATAAATAATTGCACTTAATCACCTCACTTTGGACTGAATTATATTTTCCCAAAAGTCATAGGTTGAATCCCAAGCCACAATATGACTATTAAGAGATAGGATTTTTTTTTGGAGGTGGTTGAAGTTTGTTATTTTTTATTTTTTAAGGAATCAGTACAGTGGTGGAAGGGTAAAGAATGCAAGAATTCAAACATTCTATGGAGGGTTAGTCTGGCTTCACTTAAAGTTCATAAAAAGGAGAAAACTGAGATCTTTCAAAGGAGTCAAAATTGAGGTCATAAGGATAGGGCCCTGATCTGAAGAATCTGTGGCCTTTTAAACAGAGAAAAAGAAAGCTATCCTCTTCTCTCTATCATAGGAAGAGGCAGACATTGCTAAGCCAGGAAAAAAAGGCTTTGCCAGAACCAGAGTCAGCTGGTGCCTTGATCTTGGACTTATAGCCCCTAGATCTGTGAGAAATAATTTTGTATTATTTGCACTATTTTATTATGCAGCCTGAGAAGAATGAGATGCCTCACAATGCAGATCCTGATAGGCAGGTTTGATCAGCCCATTTTCAATAAGCAACAGCTGAGGGCCAGAACAAATGATTTTCCTTGCATTCACATAAGTAGTAATAAGTCTGCTCTGATTTACCTGACCCAGAGTGCACTCAATCCCACAGTCAACCAGGCTGCCTGACCCAGACCACAGTCAACCCCCAAAGCCTGAAGCCCACACACTTGGCTCTTCCCATCATAACTACGTCCCACCCCAGTGTCCACCTGCAAAGGGCCTAGAGAAGGAGATGGCAACAACATTTGTCAAACACCATCCCCCATGGTGTGAAAGTTATGAGTGCTTCTAACGAGCATTTTGCTTATAGGCCCAAGAAAGAGCTCACATTTTAAGTGAGGAATGAGGATTTTGTATATGCCTGCCCTGCTCCTCATAATTTATACCCTTCCAGCGCCAAATTCAGCCCTTTTCCATCCATCTATTCAATATTTTTGAATGCCTACTATATGTGTTAACAGCATTCATGCAAATTTTATTCCATCAAATGGACCATCAAGGAGTGATGGCCTCACCAACACTTATGAAGGGCTACTTGTGGGCTGGGTACTATGTTGATGCCTTGAATTTGTTTTCCCACTTAACCATCAAGCCATTTTTATAAGGGAGCCATCTACTTAGTACAGAGATAGAAATAGGATAACACACGAAGGAGTGACTTGCACAAGATGATGGTGCTACAAGGTGGCAGAGCCATCATCATGGGCTTCACAGCCTGAGTTCTCTCTGTTGCATGGTTCTGTAGGTGATGGCCATGAACCTGGACCTGCTTGCAGGGTTACTTCCAGTTTTCTTATCTCCTTCCTCCCCCTAGACCCACCTCTCACCCTTCCTGAATTAGCCAGCTGGTTCCTGTCATTACTGAAGCAGGCAAGCAAGTTTGAGAGGGAACCACCTAAAGTAATAACAGCAGCAAGACATTACGATAGTCAGCATCATTAACCACTCATCACGCTACCACCTTCACCATCCCAGAAGGAAGCTGCCACTCCTCATTGTACAGATGACAGAACAGAATATCAGATTAAAGAATTTGCACAGAGTCACACAACTGCTCTGAGACAGGACTGAGACTCGAATATTGGTCTTTCCAAGAGGCCACACAGAGACTCAGGGAGAAGTGGAAAAGCAGATTCTCAACAAGGACAAACACCAAATGGTTCTACCGTATGTGAAGCATGGCGCTATGCTCTGTAAAGATGAGTAAAGAAGTTGATGGTGTTTTGCAGAGAAAGAGAAGGGCTTTTATAACACAAGAACTGAGCTTGGGAAGCAGGGGAGCAGAGATCACAAGGCACCCTTTAGGGTTCTGAGTGCAGCACCAAGGTGACTGCTGGGAGCTCTGTCCCAACCATCCCAGGTCAGAGGCAGCTTGAGAGAGCCCAGGAGAGCCTCTGTGCATGCAGCCAACAGTCCTGAATCACGAAAAGAGCCTCTCAACAGAGTCCTCAAATGCACTTCTATTCAATCACTCAAGACATGTCTCCTTTGAGCACCCAAGAGGCAACATGATCAAAGGAAGACAAGGTCATGTAATAGAAAGAATGAGAACATTCACATCAAACTCATGGTAACCTCCCCTGCTTTTCAGCTCTCAGACTTTGAGAAATTACGTATCTCCCTGAGCCTCAGTTCCTCCACTGTAACATGGGGATGTAAATTTTCCTCATAAGGTGCCTGGGAAACAAATAATGTAACAAATGTAGAAATACATAGCACACCGGTGAGCCCCAGACCTGATTAGTTTTTCTCACTTTCCAGTTGGGACAACACTTAGTGTAAGGTGCTGGGAAGAAAACAAATAGTCGTAATGCTTCTTATTGTATTCTAGGGGCTTCTAATTTAGTTGAGATGCAGGATACAGGGACTAGCAGAAGAAATCAATATATATTGCAATCTCCTAAGAGGTTTTCTGACATGCCTTCTGGAGTATCCCTTCTGCAATACAATTCTGATCATGTCCCTTATGACCAAGGACTTCTCCTAGACATAGTCCCCAAAGAAATATGCCCATTGGTTCACTAAAAGACATGAAAATTTGCCCAATATCATTAGTGATTAGAGAATTGTAAGGCAAAATCACAGAGATTCCACTGCACACTTAATTAGAATGTCTTAAATCAAGAACACCAACCATACCAAGTTTTGGTTAAGTAACTATAGCCCTCATACACTGCTGGTGGGAATATAAATTAGTTCTACAAAGTTGGAGCCAAATTTAGCAGTTTCACTCCTATATATTGACCTCATAAGAATGCAAGCCTATGTCTATGCTCAACATGGTTTATGTAGGAATATTAATAGCTGCTTTATTAATCATAACCCCAAAGTGGAAATGTAAACATCCATCAGTGTGTTAATGATAAATAAACTGTGGTATATCCAGATAATAGAATATAGTTCAGCAATAACAAAGGACAAACTATGACATACTTCAAACAGGAATAAATCTCAGCATAATTATACTGAGTGAAATAATCTAAACCCAAAACGGTAAACACTACATAATTCCATCCATACAACATTCTGGAAAGTGTAAATTGGTATATAGGGAGAAAAAGCCCAGCAGTGATTGCCAGGAGACAGAGGTGGGTGTGGCCAGGACAGGAGGGAAGGGATTGCAAAAAGATAAAAGGAATCTTGGAGGGGCTGTGAATCCGTGCACTACCTTCTTGATTGTTGTGATGGTTTCACTGGTAGATGTCAAAACTTATCAAAGTTTACCCCCATAGCTCAGAGATCAGGTGCCCATCACATACACTGAGGCAGACAGGTTCAAACCCAGCCTGAGCCTGCTAAACAACAATGACAACTGCAACAACAACAACAAAAATAGCCAGGCAATATGGTGGGTGCCTATAGTCCCAGCTACTTGGGAGGCTGAGGCAAGAGAATCACTTAAGCCCAAGAGTTTGAGGTTGCTGTGAGTTGTGATGCCACAGCACTCTACTGAGAGTGACATAGTGAGACGCTGTCTCAAAAAACAAAGAAAAGGTTTACCCTTTAAGTATGTGTAGTTTATTGGTGATTGATATCAATTATAACTCCATAAAGCTCTTTTAAAAGACCATATGAGAAACTGTTCATAATAGCCTTCTACTGGAAACAGTATAAATGTCCTCCATAGTAGAATAAATGTCAGTCTGTCTATAGAACAGCCTGCTAGATAGCAGTGAAAATGCACTAATTACAGACACGCGCATCAGCACAGGTGATTCTCACAAACATAAGACAGAGCAAAGCGAGTTAGACACAAAGGAATATATAGCACGTGATCCCTCATTCAGAAAGTTTAAAAATACGCGTGACAATAAACCTGTGGTGTTAGAAATTAGTGACTTTGAGGGAAAAGCAAAGGACATGGTGTCGGGGTGGGAGGGAGGCCCTGGCAGACCCCGACTTGCACTTACCAACAGAAGCTATTCCAGGTAATAGGTAAAGGTCCCAACTTACATACACATTCAAATGATGAACAACCCTGCAGGACCTATCTTGTTCGTAACCCAGGGACTGCCCATCCTCCTTGATACAGTGATTCATTTACAGCTGTGTCCTCTCCCAGTGACGCATTACACTGTGGTCTCATGCTTTCTCCCTTTTTCTACATACACACTATGTTTTAATAAACGTGTTTATTTTATAAATGTTTTCAAGGTGGTTTATGATAATGGCAATGTTGATCTGTGTTAAAGGTGTGCCTCAGAGGAGGGTGCAGAAATGGAAGGAGCTGGGGCAAGCAGGACGGAAGAAGAACAGCTGGAGGGGGAGGAGGACGGGGGGGGGGGAGGAGGGACGAGGGGAGGATGGAGGGGGAGCAGGAAGGGGGAGGAGTAAGCTGACCAGGAGGAGGTGTAAAGGGGGACCAAGCTGTGTAGCCATGGATATATATATACCTAGGCACTGCTATCTTGACAAGTATTTTTTCATTCCCACAGTGCAAAATGATTTCAAACATATAACTTTTAAAAGTTAATACTTTGCATGAAATATCTTATAACAGTGAAATTGCTTTGTCTGTTGTCTTGTGATTTTTTTTGAGGTGAAATTTAAGTTTTTGTATGAGTACTACTATAATACCTATCTTGAGTGTCTTGCTTGTACTGTATCACATCATAACTTTGTTTAATTCTTAATAAACTGTTCACTTGTTAAAAAAAAAAAGTTTGCATGCGTTTCATGGCTTATAATTTACAGTTTGTGAGGTTGTGTTCCCCCAAGGATAAGAACTCTGTTAATCCACGCACAAAGTAACATTCAGTGAATGTTTATTTGAGTGAATACAAAACACTTTCACCTTCACTAATTCGATTATTTCTCACAAGAATTCTGTAGACAAGCAGGATGAGGGTTATTAGTTTCCTTTCGTAAAGGAGAAAAGCAAGATTCCCAGGGGCCAGGCCTCTTGCTGATAGGAGGCAAAGGCCTGGGTGTATTTGCCTTTGAGCCCTGTGACCTTGGACAGGGCTGGACCTGTGACCTACTGCCAAGCTGTGGGCTCCCATCCCAGCAAAACCATGAAAACAGAAAGGGGTCAGGCTCTAACTCCCTGATGGAGGGACCCAAATGCAAAGTCCTGCCATAATTGGCAGTGGCATTTTCTCTTTGTTTACTAGTGACCTTCACTATTTCAAAGGCTTGCGGGCCCTCCTGCTGAGAACGCTCAAAGATCTAATGTATGGGTTGTCCATAAAGTTTGTGTGCAATTTAAAATAGTCACCCTGTGTTATCTTTGTTTTTACTGATACAACAGTGCATGCAAATACAAAGTGGGCCATGCCCTGGAATCATACACACACATACATACACAAGCATGCGCACACTCCAAGAAGGCCTGAAGGGACAGTCCCTTTGGAAGACGTGAGGGCTGTGTTGCCCAAGCAGTAGATAAGTTATGCTGTCCCTGGTGAGAAGCGCTTAGTGTAATTGTATCCCCAGAGAATCCAGGATTCCAGATGGGCCTCAGAGCATCGTTTACATACTGTATTTTAGGCCAATAACACAATTCTAATGAAGCAGGAAGGAAGAACAAGAACAAGAATGATAAAATTAAAAAGTCAAATTTTCATCTTTAATCTCCAGGGCTGCAAATAGGATATGGCTGTGGTTCAGAGGCAGAGAGGGGGGAAGCGGAGAGAGGAAGCCCCCTCTGAGAGCTGCTGAGTGTTCCCCAAAAAGGCCTGTGACAAGGATAAGCCTTAATCTCGATTCCTACAGCTTGATCTGCACACCTTGGAGTAGGACAGGAGTTTTTGAAAAGGAGGGGCTCAGGGGAGTCAGAAAAAGGAAATTCCAATTAGGTATGCTTGTTTTCACAACTTGCTTCCATTTCCCCAGAAAATGCGCCCTTTAGCGGACCTGCTTGTAAGGTTGAGGGATGGTATCTGGGACCTGTGCCCAGCAAGACGTTATGTCCCTGTAGGGCTGCTCTTCATTGAGCACCACATGGGCACCCCCCAGTTCCAATGCCTCTGGGATGCTATTCCTTAGAGTTGTTCTCATTCATTTATTCAGCTCCTGCCCTGAGGCACACACTCAGAGGGTCCCAAGAGGAACAGCACTGCTGCTTCTGCCCTCAGGAAGCTCGAGGTCTCACAGGAAGTCCAACAAAGGAAATGATTCTTAGGACATGTTGAATGCTTTCATGGAGAGAAGCAGTTAGTGAGGCCTGGGGTGGGGAGGAATGCAGGCGTGGCACCATTCACAGGCACCTGCACTCAGCGTCCTGAGAACCCGTGCAAGCCTGTGCCAGGTGCCATCAGTCCTGCTTGGCCTCCAAGAACACCTGTCACTCTTACCACCCCCGTCTCAACCAACTCATGTCATGATGCTCCTGAAGGGCATCCTCCCCCTGCCAGAGCGAGGCAAAGTAAAGTGTCCTCCAGGGCTGATGTGAGCCACTCTTGGTTACGCCAAGGAACCAGACAGTTCCCTGCTTATCTGCTTCCACGGGAGCTAATGCCCTTGGAAGAAGTCAATGGCAGATGTCATCTTATTTGAAGCCTGAGGCCCCAAATCTCTCTTCTATCTGCTGAGTCTATGCCTAGCACTCCACTTTTGAACTCACTAACTTTCATTCTTCCTAAGAAAACACAGTCAGGAGGTGCCAGCACCAGTTCCATAGCTCCGGTCTGTTGGCAAGACTTTGGGAAATTTACTTCCTCTGTAAGAACTTCTGCAAAATGAAGGGATTAAAGATATTATTTAATGTTCGGGAAAGGTTAGGCCTTAGGAGCCCTAAAGTAACACATTAGGAAGGACTCCACATTAGGAATTTACATTTGACTGGAAAAATAATTGGCTTTGGAGGAGAGAAGGGTGGGAAGATGAGGACTCGGGTAGTTTGTTTGACCTTTAAACAAACAAGGTCACTGACCATTCCTTATATCCTGGTATTTACACCACTCCTCCCATCAAGACAGGGAGTCTGTGTCTCTTTCCCCTGAATTGAGGCTGCCTTGTGAATTGCTTTGATCTGTGAAATATACAGAAAGTATCACTGTGGCCAGTTTGGTGTCTTAGATTTTGGGGATCAGAAAGCTCCCACTATAACTCTTTTGGGGTCCTGCCCCACCATGATAAAGAAGCCTCACTCCCCTGCTCGAGAGACCAAGTGGAGAGAAAGAGATGCCTTTTTAGGCCTCAGCTGTTACAGCACCACTGCTGAGGCACCAAACACATGAATGAAACCATATTGAATTTCCAGCCCCAAATAAACCTCCAGATGTCTGCAGCCATGTGAGTAGGCAAGATGAGCAGAAGAACTTCCCAGCTGAGCCCTAGCCAACCTACCAATTCATGAGCACTAAGTTTTGGGATGGTCTGTTACGAGGCAACAGTTAACTGAAGCAGGTGCTACAAATAAACACTACAGATGTGCAACCTTACAAAGGCTGATGGCTGGAGTTGGAGACCTGCATTAGGGTTAGGAGCTGTGGGGTGTACACTGAGTAACACCTCAGAAAAACAAATCATTGAAAAATCTATTTTTCACAAAGACATTTTCTTGTCATGAGATGTAGCATTATAGGAATTAGTCAAGCTGGTTGGCCAAGGCACGCAGACATCTCCTCTGTCACTGGCTGGAAGCTACTTGGTTCCAAACACGGAAGAAGTAAAATTTCACTCATAAATGTCCAACTCACTGCTGTGCCTCCCTCCTCCCCCAACAGTCCCCACCCCAACTCTCACTCAAAGGACCAGAGACAGAAAACCATGGAAACAAACAGCTTTGTGTAGAATTGAATGGGAAACACAGCAGCTGGGGCTCAGAAACCGCTAAATCTGTTGTGTTGTTAATAACATTTTATGGTTGATTTTGTTGTCTTTGATTGTTGAAGAAGTGACACAAGCTTCAGTGTGTTCTCTCCGGTCTGAGGGGCAAGCTTCCCTTGCAAGAGCTCTGTATTGGTTAGATTTATTCCCAGCCAAAACACACACAGCCTTCCCCCACCCTTCCTCCTGATAATAAATCACAATTGCTACCAATTTCTGAGAACTCTCCACATCAGCCACTGGGCTACAGAATTTATTTATGCCATCTCATTTAGTCCTTACAATGAAACTTTGAAGACATACTTATGATCTGACTTTTATCATTAGAAAAGTGAAGATCAAAGGCATTCATTAATACATTGTATCTAATAAACGGTATAGTTGATATTTTCATTGAGGTTTGCAAGGCCCCAAAGTTGATGCTCTTAACCATTCCTCCAAACTGGATACAGCTCCCATTTCTGACCACGACCAGGACTCATTCAAACACAAATACATTCATTTATGCAACCCATATTTCACAAGCAGCTACTATGTATAGGAGCAAAGGATACATCAATAAACAAAACAGACACAGTCTCTGTCATGGAACCTTCAATCGCTAAAACATAAATTTCTACCATGACCTTCACCATAAACCCTCACTTTACAAATGTCCTTGAACCCCTTTCTGCATCTTAACTGAACCTCTAAGCCCTGCACTCCCATCTCCAGCCATGATTCTCACATTCCATAGCCTGGCCCTAACTTGGGTCTCTGCTCTTCTTTACACAATAACCTTTCTCCTAAAGGAAGACTGGATTATATTGATTATAAAAATGTCCCCAATTTCCCACCCTTTCCTATGGCCATGCCTCTTGCAATGCGACTTTGTCGCTCTTTCCACCTTGAGTTGGAATCTTCCCATCCCCTGATCTGGGCTGTTCTGCTGACTTGTTTTGGTCAATGAAATGCTGCAGAGGTGATGACGTGTCAGTTCTGAGGCTGCGCCTCCCCAGGCCTTCAGTGTGTCACGTCACTCTCCCGTACTGCTATCTCCACTATAAAACAGCAGCTCTCATGAGTCAGTCAATATTCTAGGAACTGGAGACAGAGTTGTAAAGGGAACAAGCATAGATCCCCTTGGACAAAGCTTATTCAATAAATCATGAATGAGAATCTTGGATTTTCCAGGTCAGAAGGAACCATTGCACAACTTCAAACAATGCTGGAGTCTCACACTGCACCTTCCATTCAGAACCCTTCTCAGGACAGGGAGCTTGCTGTGGGACAATGCAGTAGTTCCAGTTTAAGATGAGCCTCACTCTTAGAAAATTATTTCCTACAGTGAACCGAAGTCCAGGCATTGGGGGAGTGTCCTCACTTTATTTATGGATCTTTCCCAGGGCCACATTCGCCATGTCTAACTGTGTATGTCGTCTTGGTTCTCTCTCTCCCAGGATAAACCGTCCTCATTCCTGGGCTGTCCCCCAATGTCATAGTTTTGAGATCCTTTGCCATTCTCCTTCCTGGACTTGCTACAATTATTTTTCCGCATTGTCCTAAAATGTGGTTCATAGAAGTAAACTCAAAACTTACCAACTTGTTATACCTTAGTGTATAGGTAGTATATAAATAGTATGTAGTATATAGGTAGTATATAGATTTATCCTCTTGGGGATTAAAATTCCTCAGTTTTCAAAGGAAGTCAGACTCAGTGGCTTCCAAAGGGAGACAGCAGTGTGCAACGGAATGAATCCTAGATGCTCTGATTTATTTCCAGCAATTCTGAGAACCCGCCTATTCCCTCACCACCTCATAATCCCTCTTTTACCCATAAAGTGTTGCCATTCGGTAAAGGGATTTGACATCAGAAGACCTAGTTCTGAATCCCAGCCCTGGCACTAAACAGTTAAATGACCTTGGACACATCACATGACTTTTTAATCTCAGTTTCTTCACCCATAAGTGTGGACCATCACTCCTTTCCTTCCAGATTACAAGAATTTTTTTATTGTTATTTTCAGCAGGCCCTGGCTGGGTTCGAACCCCCCACCCCCGGTGCACAGGGCCAGCACTCTAACCATTGAGCTATGGGGACCCAGCCACCAGCTCACGAGAATTAAGTGGGCTATGAGTGAGGGGGGTGGGAATCCTGGGTGTGAAACATCTCTTCCATCAGGATGCTGTGCAGGTGAACTTGACTTGTCGGTGCTGTCTTCAAGTGGGGCCTGCAGACCAGCAGGATAGACCTGATTCTATTTATGAGATACATTTATTGATGCACTTGGGGACTCTGCTTTTTTTTGTGAAAACTCAATATGATTCTAATAATTCTAGAGAAGAGACCATGTGGCCATAATTGTCCCTTCTTATGGGTGGATCATGTTCTGTGATGTTCTGAGAGAAGAAAGATAGTTAGGAAAACGTTGTTGTAAATATTTTTATAGATAACAGCCTTGGGACGGGGAAATTTGGGGATGGTAGTAGAACCCTCCTGAGCTGTATTACAATTCTACCTGCTCAAAGTCCCATCTCCTTCCATTCCAGGCTCATCCTACACTTCTGGCCACAGTTCTCACCCTTCTCCCACCCACCCTCCATGCTGTCCCACTCTCCTTGGCTCCCAACTTTGGCACTATCAAGCCCATCACCCCTAGTGGACTCACAAGCACAGAGTCAATCTCTGTCTTCCTACCTTCCAGTTGGGGCCAATGGTCATGCAATTCTAAACTCTATCCTTCATCCAGCCTGCCATAATATTTCACATCTGTGTGCCCTAAGACATGCAATTCCTTCCAACCAAAGGTCCCACTCTCTGCCTTTTATTCATCTGATCAATTCAGCTCATCCTTAAAAACCCTTCAGGGAATTTGTCTTCTCTAAGAGTCCCTTGTTGATAACCTCCAGTAAACTAACTTCATAGTGGGGATTGGTCTCTCTTCTGTGTTCCCTGTGGATCATGAATGGTAGAGCTGTTTTCTACTTACAGAGATTCTTGGTACACCTGCCTGACTCATCCTGAGCCATGAGAGCAGAATAGATGAACACCCCCCCGCCTCAACTATCTCTGCATCCCCAACACCAAGTACAGCCTGGCACCTGGAAAACACTTGAAACAGACTGGAAAATGGCATACGTATGTCAAATAAGAGAAGATACTGAAATGATTTTGCATAACAATACTATACTTTGAGCTCCATCCTAAAACAGGGCACTATAATATTTCCAAGTGCCTGAGCCCTGGAAGGCAAAAATGGATCTGAAAAGAAAAAGGAGACAATATAATACGGTTCATCTTCTTTCATGGGACAAGAGTTTATGATTGCCAGGAAATGTGTAAATTGCAGCACGGATTATTTGTCACCAAATCGTGAAAGAGCAGACACTGAGTTATTTTTCACAATTTCAGAGGCATGCACAGGTCAGTACTACTGCAGTGAAATGCTAGGTGCATTGTACACAGGTACAATGAGGTGGCAAAACAATGTGCTTCTCTGGGGTGAGAGCTGAGGGGATCACCCACAAAGCCGATTGCCAGCTTAATCTGAATATCAGATCCATAGAACTCAGAGGTCAGGGTCCTGTGGACTTATTCTGAATTGGAGAATTATGCCCATTTATGGATTTTAATCCTCTAAAAACTGACTTCCACTTTTAGTTTCTATTTCATTAAACACAAAAGACCTTTATTGAGTACTTACTATGTGCTTGGTCAAGAACGGGAAGCTGCTATGAGCACAACCTCAAGGAGCTTACATAGATAGCATATGTCTGCTGTGTTCATAGTCACACACATGGGGAACATGCAGTACTCAGTTACTTTAATATGGGGCAAAAGATGATGAAGGAGAAGTTCAAGATGCTGTGGGAACTCAGAGAAAGGAGTTGGAAGGATGAGGCCCAAGACGTTGAAGGCCAGGCTTTTAGCTCTAGTACCCAGCTTCCCCTCGCTGTTTCCAGGAAAGGGCAGCCTGCAGATGCCTGGAAGCCCAGTTGAGATGAAATGGGTTGTGGTATTTATTTCCACAAATCAAATCTGCTCTCTCTACTGCTGATTTGGGGAAAGACTCACTCCCAAACTTGAGAATCTTTATTGTGCAGTTGCTTTCCTGCAACTCTTGGGTGTTGGTTGATTTGTCTATGAATGCCAAATTCCCAAGAACAGCAGAGAAGAGAGAGAGATTTTGCATGATACTAGCAACATCACAACTAATCCTTTTCTCAAACAAGTTCATGGCATCAAGCAAACTGGTGATGTGTGACTTCTCTCTAATCCTGTTAGCTCCTCTCCCTCTAGTGAATCCAAATGTTAGCACTGCCAGGGATTAGCAGCCTGGGACAGCCAAGAAAACATAAAGGATGTGTTCTCAGAACCTTTGGATGAGTTTAGCTTGCCACCTTTAGCTGTGCACCTTTGGGTTAGTCACAGCCTTCCTCGGCTGGCCTTCACTTCCTCGTCTGTAAAATGGATCAGCAATCTGTGAGTCAGACTAGAAAGTATAAACAAAATCACCTTATTAATTGTGCAGGTAAGTCAGGGATGACTATCAGTTATTTTCAAATTGTGCGAACCTACTCTCCTTAAGAAGTCTGGTTCTGTTCTGGATGGGAAGATTCAGGCTTCCTTCACTTTTACCTACACCTGACATAATGTCTGGCACTAAATGAGCATCTAAGTGCATAGTTACTAAATTAATACGTGAAAAAAGTGCAAGATGGTCCCCAATAGATTAAGGCATCTGTCTTCCCTTCAAGCTGAAAAATAGGAAGAAGAAATTTAATCTATAGAAAGTTCAGTATCCTCAGCATCAACTGTAAAACAATTAATAGTGTGTGTATGTGCATGTTGATTTTTCTTTCTGGGAGCTGAAAGTCTACATTACATTTGAAGAATATCATGCCTTAACAGAGTTTGGCTTTTGCATATGTGAATATATTTTGCTTAGCACTAAGAAAATAAAGATAGGCTAATAGGTCAGATGCTTGATTCTCATTCTTGATCCATTGATTCATTCATGCATACATCCACTCACTCACTCACTCACTCATTCATTCATTCATTCACCAGCAGCAATTGGTTGCAAAGTACTATGCAAAACAGCCTCACTGCAAGGTGGCCCCTGTGCCAAGAAACATCTTTAATTTTATTATTTCAGGGGCCACCATGCTGGGAATCTCCTTCTTCAGATACCAGTTCTATGATGAGGATATATGGCCACTAGAATCCTCCAAAATGCTCATCTCTAAAAAGACTGTTCATGTCAACTCTGAGTCTCCATGAAGAAGGGCAATGGTTACTTTGGATGGAGAACATGCATATTGGACCCCGTAAAGGAGACACCCGTTTTCTCCCCAGCTTCCTTGCAGCCTCTTGTGCAGGCTGTTCCCAGCACAACTGCTCTGTTCTCCTCATCCCTAGGTATCACCCTGCCTATGAATCGCATTTTTCCATCCTTCATCTCTTCTTCTACCTCCTCCCTTCTGCCTGCCTCTCCTTTGTTTATTCCAGTTGTGGACGTAGTTCTTATGCACCTGACGGGCCGGGATGGATCAAACTCCTGTGCAGTGCTTGCTGTTCCCAGCTGCTCACCACGTCCTCTGCCCTTTATTCCCCACCCTCCATGTTCCAGCCACCTCTCAACCCCTGTGAAAAACCATTTCCTTCCCATGCTTTATGCTTCCAAATTTTCTTCTCCCTGGGTTGCTGCCTCTCTCTCAGGCTGGCGGCTCCATGGTTATTATGATCATATATTAAGTTTAATGCATCCACAAGGCATTTTACACACTCATAAAAGTCAGGCCCTCTAAGAGCTCCCCATGCTGAAGACAATGGAAAGGCGCTCCCAGGCCTTAGCTGGTGCATCAGGCCATTACGGCCTCTAACTGTGCAAAGCTGGGTGGAGGGTGTTTATTGTTTTTAGAAGTCTTGATGATAAATGTAGCATTTTGAAGGAGATCAAATTATTTCCCAGGTTATAAAAAGAGCTGAAGTCTTGATTACTTCCATTTGGGCAACCCCCCACAGTATTAGTGACATTAATAACAGGTGACGTTTAGTGAGGAGATACTATATGTCAGACCATGCATTAAATATTTTTATGTGTATTATCCTGCATTATCTGCCTAGTGACCCTTTGTGACCCTATTTAATTTTGAGTAAGTATTTAATAAGAGAAGGAAACTGGGACACAGAGAAGCAAAGTAAGGAGTTCAAGGTCGAAGAGCATAGAGGTGAAAAAGGGGGGGGGGCTTATTCAAACCTGGGCTGTCTGGTTCCAAAGTCCATCTGCTTAATTGTACACAAGTATTGACATCGGAAGAGGTCCACCCTTTAGGTCTAGGGAGTTAAAGACGAGTCAAGGAGATTAGTGGCTACTGTTGGTGTGCTCTCCTCTCTATGAAAGCCGTGTGGACTCTGTCTCAGTCCCTGCCCAGATTCAGGTACATGCAGGACCTCCGTCCCCTGCAGACTTTGTCTGTGTTTTCTCAGACCTAGTAGCAATGGACTCAGACCAGAGAAAATCTCCCTGCACAGTGGAAGTTGTATGTGCTGCAAATGTGCACAGGAGATGAAAGAGTAGTAAACAGCTGTTCTTTCTCGAGAATATTGGAAATAATGTCATGTGGACTCCAGTCCAGCTTCCTAACAACAGATACACAGACTGACTAACCAAATATTTTCCATTGCTTCTCTATCTTCTTGCTTCATCAGTAGTGTATGCACTCCACTCATCCTTTTCCCTCTTCACTCTTCATTTGCCTCACTCAAGGCAACTAGGAGCTACAGTATTACAGAGCTTCATAAACATTGCTATCAATGAAGTACTCTTGCAAAGTATAAGGAAACCAAAGCTCAAAGGGGCTGTTGTTTGCTCAGAGCCATGGAACTGGCTGATGCAGAGCTTAGATCTGCACTTCCTGGCTCACAGTACAGTGCTCTTTCTAAGCCCTAAGTGGGGAAGTGTGGACACTCTCCCTACTCAGATTACATCCTGTCCAGCACAAGGATTCGCTGCTAACTCCAGGTTGGTGGCATCCCACTCGGTACCAGACTTTCTGAAAAGTCTTCCATTGTTTCAGTTCACACAGATACTTTGCCAGATGGACTCCAGAACATGCCAAGATACCTCCTGTGTCCTACTTGACATTGGCTCCAACCCTACGCCCTTAGCCCTATAGACGTTACACTTGCTGCTGTCCATGGTGCTAGTTAGAGCAGCATGCAAGCGTAACCTTCACCTCAGGGCCCTGGGAGATGAGATAGTTGGAGGACAACATGGATTGATGCTTAGAGATGCACAAAAAAGAAAATAAGGTGCTGCTCTAGGAATTCAGTATAAAATGGCACCTGGTAGAGACATTATGTCTGTCTTCAAAGAATTTGTCTTCTAGTGAGGAGAAAGGGAAGTAAGTAACCAACATGCGTCTGTCAGGCCTCTTGAAGATTTGGAGGATGAAGAGGAACAATTTTGTAAAGAGTTGGAGGGGAGAATGCCATCAGAAGAAATGACTCATGCAAAATCCCTGTGTTTGGGAAAACCTTGGCATGCTCAGGTATCTCTCACTTAGTCCAATGGGCCTGGAGCACAGTAAGAAAGGAGGAGAGAGAAAGAAGATACAAAGTGGCCAGCAGGTAGATGGTGTAGGACCATATAAATCAATATAGCTCAGGCTTTACTCTTTGTCCAAGAGCAAGCCATGAATGGAACGTAAGCGACAAAGAAACAGGATCTGATTTATATTTTAAAATTGCATTTCATTCTGGAAAATGTCAAACATTTACAAAGTAGTCAAATGAACCCACACGTACCCATTACCCGGATTAGAAAACTATCTTTTGCCAATTTTGCATCTTCTACGGATCACCCACTACCCATCCTCCTTCTTGTTCATTCTTTTTTACTGTTTGAGTTTCCTCTTTTTTTTGAGATAAGATTCAGTTACAATAAAATGTACAAATCTTGGCTGTGTTATTTTGACAAATAAAACTGAGATTATTATCCCAGAATACTTCCATCTTCTCAGAAAGTTCCTTCATGTCCCTTTCACTCAACACCTGCCAACTCCCTACTCCAAGAAACAATGTTCTTACCTTTTTATCTTAGATTAGTTTTACTTATTCTAAAAGCTTATATTTATGGAATCATACAGTGTTTTCTTGTGTCTGGCTTCTTTTGCTCAGCATAATGTTTTTGAGATTCATCTGTATTGTGTGTATCTGTAGTTTGCCTTGTTTTTTTTTTAGCTGATTAGTATTCTGTTGTATAAATACACAATATGTTTGTCAATTAACTTATTGATGAACATTTGGACATTTTTTCTAATTTTTGATTATTCTAAATAAGCCTCCTGTGAATGTTGTACATTATTGCTGTGGACTTATTATCAAATAAAAATACCTAGGAGTGGAATTGACACATAGTTTTTAGGCATTGATAATAAAACAGAGGAAGGTGGAGAAGACAGTAAGAAAACCATTTCAGAGGCTGTTACAGTAGTTGAGGGGAGAGATTAGGATGGCTCTCCCTGGGCAGGCATTTTAGGAAGAATTGATGGGGACAGATGTGACATATCTATTAATGAATATAATCAATAATATTTGCCCATGAAGTAAATGTGGGAATGAGAGAAATGAAAAATCAATGATGACTACTAGTGCTCTAGCTCGATAAAGCTGGATTCATATTGGGATCTTTTGCTGCAGTGGAGAAGGTAGGGAAAGAAAAATAATTTAGGAAGCATCCTAGGATTTCAATTTTCAATGACTGGTACATGCCAGAGTAGAGAGACACTAAACAGGCACTGGGACCCTGGGGCTTGAGGGAAAAGGCGGATTCACTGTGACCCTGGCATGTAGCTTTCACACTGTCTAGGTACATGTTTCCCCCTAAAAATATCTCAAGGTCTGGTGTAGGAATGGAAAATGCGTTTTGTTTCATGAACCAGCTCTGGCAAATTGATACTGGGGAAAGAAAGAATCTGAGACCACATTCGGGGCTGATCGCAGGGAGCAGTGCTGTGATGGATGGGCGATGTCCTCAGGGGCATAGAATAGAAACACAGTAGAACACAACTCATATATTTTGTCCAAGAAAATAGAAATCTATGATGAAATCTAAAAAGTGAAGTATCTTCTCTGGAATAACCAAGTATTGAGAAAGCCGACCAAGGGCCCAAACTGTGCAAATATATACATTGACCCAACATCCATCAATCCATACTTTTGAGTTCTTTATTATGATTCCTTTGCCAAAGTACCTTCTGATTATTCAGTGAATGTCTTTGACCTTTCACCTGATCTCCAAATTGCAGAATCCCCAGAATACCTTGAGTTCCTCTTTTTGGCTGTGATCTCCTCCTATTTTGAAATTAAAGAATGCACTTGTGTGAAAACCCACTGGAGAGGATTTTGAACTTTTAAATACAATGATAAATCATTTAAATACCCCGAGGATCATGTCAGACTGGATTAGAGAGATAATCAATGTGTAATGGGTTGGCTTCTTTTTTTATCCCTAATAGAAGCCATGGGTGTTTCCATTATTAATCAGAATGTGTGTTTATTAATTCATTCATTTAATAATCAAGCTTTTATTGGGCCCCTAATTCATGCCAGACCTTGTACCTGAACTTGAGTATAGAGGCAAAGCACTCTCGGGCTTTGTGTTTACAAAATCTCACCTAGACGTATGGAGATAAATGCAAGGAGAGCTGGGTCCATTACCGTGTTGATATTCTAAGGCAAAACAGAGAAGACTCCTCAGAGGATGGAAACTGCAAACTCAATTTTGAAAAAGAAATTAAATTAAAAGTTTCATTTCAGGAAATGTCTATGGATTGATCCAAGACATTTTCTACCCCCAAAGGAAATGCTGGGGAAGGGCATGCCAGCAGAGGGTGGAAGAGTGCACAGGATGGAGCAGGTGGTTGGTGCTAACGCCAAGGTGAGTGTGCTGAGGACACAGGCAGGGCTGAAGTGTGGAGGTGTGCAAGTGCCTGTTTGGTGATGATTCTTGATGTTATTACAGCTGCGATGGGAGCCATTACTGGAGCTTTAGTAGGGGAGGAGCATGACCAGATATGCCAAAACCTTTTAGAGAGATTTTGTGGCAGTACAGTGATCACAGAAGAGGAAGGAATAAAACAGAAAAAAGAAATTATAGACAGAAGGCAAGAGGCAACCAGAGGCAAGAGGGCCAGGGAAAAGAGGGCAAAACACTGAGCCAAGAGGGTGAAGGATTAGGACTGTAGGTTAGGGATGGAAAGAGATGGAGGGGACAGTGAGGGAAGAATCCAGGAGAATGGGAGAGAGCCAGGAAAGAGGAAACTCCTAAGGTACAGTGCAGGGTACTTGGAAAACGCCTCTGGTAGAGCGGAAGTCTCTCTAACTCCAAAGCCAATATTCCTTCACTACCCTCTCAGGCAGCTCCACTGTCACTCCCAACCCCTCATCCAGAAGCCAAGACAATGTCTTTAAACAGCCCACAGTCCCATGGACATACACACACACACACCTCGCAGGCACCTGTGAGCACGCAGACCTCTAGCCAGCTAAGCTCAGCCAAATCCTATTTGTTTTCCTTTAAAGCCCAATTCAGCTGTCTCCTTGTCTAAGAAAACTTAACAGATCCCCTTACTGAAAATTCGCTCTTTCTAAACCCTACACTCTATATTTTACTTCCTGTCTCTTTTTATGTTTTACCTGAGATGTGAGTCAGTTCTTTATGTGTCATCTCCAGCTAGACTGTTGGCTTCTTGAGACTGTGAAGGGTTTGTCTTTGAGTCTTCTTCAGGAGTTTAACCCTACTGAATATCAAAAACCCTTAGAAGTCAGTGTGTTGTTGCATGTGTCACCTCCAGGGTCATGACAACTGCCTAGCCAAGTTTACCGGCAGTAGATTCAGCCGTCTTATAGACAGTCGGGGGCAACAGTCCTTGAATCCAAATCTTCTCATTTGTTCTATCTCAGCTGGGCCTCATTCCCAGGATTACCCACTGTGAACTGGACGCCAGGGCTTCATGAATGAAATGGATTATTAAAATAAATCCTTAGCTCAGTTTTCCACCCCTGTAGCACTAACTGTTCCATTCAAAGACAGGCAGCAGGCCTCCAGATGCTGTCCTGGAGACCTCCTCCTCTCCCTCTCCTCTCAGATCAGCTGACTCTGTGGATCCCGGGGTAATGTCCCAATAGGTCCTCCCAAATGCTGAGGGATAAGGAGCTCTCCCCCTCCTTCTTGGAAATGGAGGTAGATGAGACAGGAGGGGTGCAAAGCAGACCTAACTCGTTTTACAGAGACCCCACTTAGCTGCCTTGTGCCCACTTGAACCCTTACCGTGTGCCAAGTGCTGTAGTGGGCATGTCGTTTGGTTTCTCTTCTAAGAACCTGCCGGGTGGGTATCGCAATCTGCATTTCACAGATGAAGAAAATGGTGCTCAGGGATACAAAGGGGCTTATCCAAGTTCACACCACCAGTAAAGGGCAGAACAAAGATTCAAATCATTTTCCATCTGTTTCCAAAGTCTATACACACATACACACACACACCATACACACACACACACACATATGTATATAAATATATATACTTTATGCTGCCTCCAAAAAAAAAAAAACCCCCCAAAAAACCTCTGGAGGTTGTTCTTACGGGCTATTTTCTCCCCAGGGCAACCTTCACAATGATCTTTGCTTTCTGCAGAAGAAGGGAATAAGTAATTAGAGGTAAACAGGAGTGCAAAGAGTTAAAGAGTTGAGATGCGGGCCAAGAAAAGAGCAATCAAGATCGAGAATTCTCAAGAGAACGGCTTGGTTTGACTCTGAAAGGAGCTTCCCCCAGGATGTAAGAATGACATGCACCAAGTGCTCACTGTTGCCAGACACTCTGCCAAGTTCTTTGCATACGAGAAGTTTATTTAACCCATCAACACCCTTGAGAGTGTAGTAAAACTGTCCACTACTTCAACAAAACCAAAGCACACTGAGGTGATTGTTCCCCATGGTCCTGCAGGTGCTAGGTCACAGAACTGGCATTTGAGCCCAAGGTGTCCGAGTCTAGGTTCCACACTCGTAACTATTGAACAGTAACTGTGAGTAGGGAAGGCTTGGCCCAGGGCGATGAAAATCTCAAGTTTGAAGTCAGGATCCCTACCCTCAAAGGACTGAAGAAGATGACAAACCACAGAGACAATGTCGTGGCCAATACCAGCAATGGTCCTGAACCATGAGGCAATTAAATTGTTCATCTCCATGAAAATCCCCCCAGGGACCTGTTAGGCCAGTGGTTCCTAGCCTGGCTGCACATTAGAACCACCCAGGGAGTTCTTACAAAATGTTGCCTGGGCCTCAGGCCAGGCCGATTGACTCAGTCTCTTGGGGCAGGGCCTCAGGATCTTTATTTTTTTTAAAGTCCCCCGTGCAGGCTAGGCTACTGATGCAAGTAAATGTGATGGAGGTGAGCAGCGGAGTGGAAAGCCAACTCCATCCTGCAGCTGGAATCCTTCCAGGGATCTTGCCATGATATTTGTCACAGAAGCTCTTCAGGCTGCAAGCACCTCAAGGTGAGCTAGGCACTGCGTCTTCTGTGCTGGGTAGCACCCAGGGCATCTCTCATGATAGCACTCGAGTCCAGTCGTGGAATCAGAGGCTGGCTGGGACCCCTCTGCTCATGCAATTTTGCAGCGTTCTACAAAATTCCAGGGCCCTGGGAAGAGCCAAAGTAGACTGCCTTGGGTGTGGATGATTGAGCCACTGGTTTGGTGGAGTTTCTGGGGAACTTGAAATCCAGGGTCAGCAAGACGGACCACTCAGAGAATAGCCCACATTGTCTTCAATTCCTTGGGGCCGAGGAGGCTCTGTTTTATCAAGGCTGAGCTCTGGGACAAACCTGTCTCTCACCTCAAATCCAGGGGAACTAAAGTAACAGCACCAGCATTCCAATTTGGAACCCAAAACAGGACATTGCTGCCCTCAGGCCATTGTAGTCACTGTCACATCCTCTTCCTTTGCACGATGTGTACACATCTGTCTCACATAATAGACTTTAAGAACCTTCAAGAATAGGAGCTTTGTGTGTTGCATTTCCTTGTATCAGTTCCACACAAGCACACACTGACTACAAAACAGAAAATTAATAAAGGTTTCTTTAGTAGAGTATGTGTGGGTTCTCTGAAGCTCTTTACAGTGATCAGTGCATATACATAGGCCTGGGCATGGATGGATTTCAGGTAGAAGAAACTAAAAAAAAAGGAATACAAATAACCAATAGACATATGAAAAGATTCATAGCTTCCCTGAAATTTAAAGAAGAACAAATTAAAAGAAAATGAATTTTTTTAACCCATCGGATTGGCAAATGATTTAGAGCAGTAATACCGAAGGCTAATCGAAGTGTGGAAAATTAGCAGTCTCTGAGACTGTTAAGGGGAACATAAGTTGGAATGGCTTTTGTAGAGGGCTTACTGTATAAGAATTATAAGTGTGGATACTTTTATTTCTAAAACAAATTAGTCAAGGGAAATCGTTGGATAAATATACAAAATGATGCTTACAATTTAAAAAATGGAAATAATCTAATTGCCCTTAAAATAGGATTGATTAAATAAATAAGGGTACATCCACACACAGTAGAATAATAAACTACCATTACGAAGGATGAGATAATCTGTAAAGGACTAATGTGAAAAGATACACATGTTATGTTGTTAAATGAAAGCTCATATTACAAAGTAACATGATTAATATGGCCAATTCTTTCTAGAATATGCATATTTAATATGTAATATTTATAGGAATTTCTAGATAGATGATAGAATGGTAAATAATAGAGAGAGACAAGAAATTATCTTCAAGGATAAACATCTATCCTGTTAGTCGAGATAGTAGATTCACCTGAAGACATTCCACCTTTTCTGTTACATACTTCCCTATTGTTTAATGTCTTTAACAAGATCAGTTGCATAAATCACATCAATTCTACTATCTAATAAATCTATTTCTGTTTCAAAGAGAAGATCAAAAAGTGGAGGCGTTAGTAAAAGAACAAGAAAGAGGTTGCATAGCTACAGGTGAACTCTGGGGCAGGGTCAGAGGCCAGCCTCCACTACTCTCTGAGGCAGGGTCAGAGGCCGGCCTCCACTACCCTCTGAGACAGAGACAGAGGACGGCCTCCACTACCGTCTGGGGCAGAGACAGAGGCCGGCCTCCACTACCCTCTGGAGCAGAGACAGAGGCCGGCCTCCACTACCCTCTGGGGCAGAGACAGAGGCCGGCCTCCACTACCCTCTGGAGCAGAGACAGAGGCCGGCCTCCATTACCCTCTGAGGCAGAGACAGAGGACCGCCTCCACTACCCTCTGGGGCAGAGACAGAGGATGGCCTCCACTACCCTCTGCCTCAAGGTTCCTTTCTGTGACTCTGAGGTTTTTGCAGGCAGGTGCCAAATCAATGCACAAGGTAAGGAAGAAAGGGGGAAGAAAGAGGACAGGGAAAAAGGGAGTGAGGGAAAGGAATAAAGGATGAACCATCTGGGGTTTCTTGGACTGAGGGCTTTCCTGAAATTCAGGAAAGGGTTTTCAAGCTAGTAGGAAAAATTCCAGAAAAACTGGGATAAGTTGGTCACCTTAGCAGGAGAAAGAGAGATGCCCGTCTTGCCCTGGTTTGAGAACCCACTGTAGTTTCCAACAGTCTATTCTGCAGCAGGAGAACTGGCTGCTAGAAACTGAGAAAGAGGGATTTGACCCCAGCCCTGCCATCACATAGCTTTGTGAGTATAGACAAGCCACTAACTCTCTCTGGGCCTTAGCTCTTTCCTGTAAAAATGAAGGTGTGGGACCAAAGCATCTTGCAGGTCTCTTGAAACTCTGTCACTCAGCACTGAGGCCTCTGGCTAGGCTCTGGCATGATCCCAGTGGTGTTTCTCCAAGAGAACAGACGAACATTGTTTCCTGACCTTGGAGCCTTAGCATTTCTGTCTGTAGGTGCCCCCACTTGGGGCTGGGGCTGGGTGGTGTTGGAGGTCCATGGGTCAGCTCTTTGCCTGGCGAGTCCTCACAGGAGAACGTGGTGGCTGCTATCCACAGCTCAGGCCTGGGCAGTCCACATGGGTGCCAGCTTGGCAGGAAGAACTTCATTACTGTCAGAGGCTTTTAGTAAGCAGGCAAAGTGTTTTAAGGGGGAGGGGAAAAAAGCAATAGGCGACAGACCTATTAGCTGGGCTCCAGCTGTGCCATCCAAGGCCAGGTGAAAAGCAGAGGCAGCCATGGCTCCTATAGGCCCAAGAGGGTGGTTACTCTCATCTCTCCCAACTCCAAGTTCAGTGACGTCACCCTGGTAGCATGAGATCAGCTGTGATGGGGATATTTATACTGCAGAAATTGGGAAATGCTAAAAATCTAAGATTTTTTTTTTTTGAGGAATAAATTACCAGGAGAAATCACTGACTGGATTAGCTCAGGGAAGGAAGAAGCAGCTCCCAGCCTGGGGCTCCTTCTTGGAGATGCAGAAATGTCCTCACCTGAAGCACCCAGCTTACCCCAGCAGAAGCCAATGGAATCCCTTGATCCAGGGGCAGGCAAACGTGTTTGGAAGTCAAGTGAGAGGAGGGGACAGGAAGAGAGGGAGAGAAAGAGGGAAGACTACGCATGTGTTAACAGGCCTGAGCAAAACATTCCCCTCAGTCAACCTTTCATAGGTCATCTGGGGAGGTGGTGAGTTTCCCAACATAGCAGGTGTTTAAGCAGAAGCCGAGGTGACCATTTTGCAGAATGATATGAGGACAGCAGGAGGCTTCAAAAGTAGAAAAAGCAAGGGCTTTAAAGTAACAAATAGTTTAGACTTAAAGCCCAACCTGACTATAAACTACCTGCTTAACCTCTGGTGAAATTATTTAACCTTTTCTGGCATACAATGTCCAAAATTTTTCAATGGTGATTAAAAAAAATTAATTAGCAGGATTTATGATGGTTTAGTACATGCTCGGCCCACAGTAGGTATACTTTCTGAGTGGGATATACTGGCTGAACAATATTAAAAAAATCTGATATGTAACACCTGTGTACCTTGGGCAGCGTTTCTTAATAATACACTTGACTACTGGGAAAGTTTGCCAAGCAATTCCCACCTATGATTGGCATAAATTCCTCAACGATGCTCATGACCTCTGTCTAGGCTAGGCTGTAGATGAGTAAGTATGGCCTTCAAAGTGACTATAGGGATAAAGCAATGGCCTCTAGAGAGGAGATCTTATAGCCTCCATCAGTCTTTACTCACACCCAAGACTGCAGAATCTGGGAGCTTTCCCAGAGAAGAGATTATCAGGTTGTAGGGAAGATTTGGGGTAGGTTCTGTTGGAGACCTTTCAAATCGCCATCCATTCAGCTGTGGGATTCCCTCTCCTTCTTGAGCCACAGGTAGCCCATGGCATCTTCTAGAAACCCAGAAGAAGTTAAACCACATGGTCCCAGGACCTAAGTCAGAAGTCAGAGATGGGACTCAATGTCTTTGTAGCCACATTGAAGGGGAGCTTCCAAGTCTCTCCCAAGAAAGCAAGAGCTGGGAGAAAACCACACAGGCCTCCTGTCCCATCTGGCCTGGGAGGGATCACTCCCTTCCACCCACACCACATAGAAGAAAAGGCACAGTCCACAAACCAATATGGTCCATGCTTAATAAACACCAGCTTCCTCTTTGGCTAATTCCCTGTGCAATCCATAGCACCTGCCTTACTCTCCAGGTCCATGATTGGGTTGAGGACACTGATTCCTCAAGGAGATGTTGGGACAGCACCACAGAGACAAAGTCTGCATTGCCCTACACAGGTGGTGATGGATCGACTGAGAAAGGGGCTCTTATTCTCATTCCTCCTAATCTAAAACATGTACCCTTAATTCCTCCTAATCTAAAACATGTACCCTTAATTCCATGGACTAGTCATCAATAGTTTTCCTAAAATTCCAAGTTCCAAAGCCACAGGTTGATGTGACATGCTTCTCAGAAGTCCCAAAGTCAGAAAGTCCCCTCTTGACTTTTCAAATGTTCATAAACCCTTGCTCAATGCACCACCCTGGGCAAAGGCCCATAATTAGACCAAACATCCCCATATCCCTGGACAGGGCATAGAATAGGGAGGAGAGGGAAGGGTGGCAGACAGATGGTGCACCCAGGCATTGGGGTATAGCCCAGACCTGCAAGAACAAGGATCTAGATTCCCTGATCTGTCACTTGGCCAATACATGGGAGGCTCCTTGCCAGACCTCACGTCCCCCACTATGTAAATTCTGTGGATTCTATATCCAAATCCATCCACTTCTCTCCCTCTGCTCTGCCACCTCCTGCAATCACTTTACCAGTTCCCACAAATAACTGACCCTCCCCCACTTGCCTTCCTAATGTAATTACCTTGATGATCAGGCCAAAGATGACAATACAGATGCTTGTAAAGGAAAAGGAGAAGGTGGGGGAGAGAGGGGGAGAAAATCATTACTTTTAGTCTCACATAAAGACAGTCTATCAAGTCAGAGAGAGAAGAAGGAGCAGAAAGATTTGGGCTAAGGGCGGGAAAAAAAAAGAAAATCTCAGTGGAAAGATGAAGGTGTGACTTTGAAGGAAAAGGAAAATGGCAGGCACGGGCCACTCAGTCTGGGGACAGCTGGCTCAGGGGGAACACGAAACACAACAAGCCGCCGTGCCTTGTGTGAAAATGGAGCTGGGGGCTTCAAGTTGGCACTGGGCTTGTGCGGCATGTTCTACCCCGGAGCTGTAAGCCTGGGCGCCGCTCTGCTCCTCCCAGCTCCGCCTCCCTCTCTCGGTGCCAGCTCGGCGTCTCTCCTGGGAGCTCCCAGACAGTTCCCACCTCACCACGGAGGCCCAGCTGCTGCAGAAGCCTGCTTGGAAGAAGCGTATTTTGGAGCTTGTTGGGTTATTTTTAAAATTCAATTCAACAACTCTGTGAAGAAGGCCACGTTTCTCCATGTTAGGAAGAAAGGAAACTGAGGCCAGATGAATTTTGAAGGCCATGACATTAGAACTTGGCCACGCCAGGATAGAGTTAGCTGTTGGGGTTTTAATAACTTGCTTTCCCCCGCGACCTCACCCCCAGCTCTAAAGGCAATGCATCTTTATTCTGAAAAAAATACACAAACTAATAAAATAACAAAATGAAAGTCACTCATAATCCTCTACCCAGAGAGGAATAAAAATTTGGTATATTTCCTTCTTGTCTTTTTAATTATTTCCTCCGCATATTTGTCTTCATTTATTTATGAAAGTTAAGATTGTATTGTACATACTGGCTTAAAAAACTTCACAGTACGTAATGGACAATTTCTTTCAGGCTATTATTTATTCTTGAGAAACTGATTTTATTTGTTTCATAGCAATGTATCATAGAGCCATACCATCTATTTGATCTTTTTTCTACTCTTGGACATTTAGATTTCTTCCCATTTGGGGGGCTTTATGAACGACTTTGAGGAACATCCTTTAACGTACAACCTTTCAGTGCTCTGGCACTAAACTTTGTGATCTCGAAGAGAGAGCAATATAGACCCAATACTGTACTGGGGACATGGGTGTACAGAAAACGTATACACAGAAAACAATTAGGACAAGTAATATAGTCACAGAACAAAGAACTGGGGGGTGGAAGGAGAAAGTGAGATGAATGGAACTTGGTGGCATCCAGTCAGATTTCATTGAGGAAATAACATTTGCTTTGTAATAAGTGTCAGCAAAAGTTTTCTAAATATAGAAGTCCAAGGATTTTGTAGACCTTATGGTCTCTGTTGTAACCACTCTACTCTGTCACTGTAGCATAAAAGCAGCCACAGACAATACAGAAACAAATGGATGTGTCCATGTTCCAATAAAACTTTATTTACAAACACAGGCAGTGGGCTAGATTTTGCCTATAGGCTATCGTTTGCCAACCCCTGAATTGAACACCCAAAGTAGAGGAAGTAGAGAAAGATTTTGTTAGGACCTTATTAGAGGGAGAAGAACCGTTCAGCTGGAACTTTGAGAGCAAAATCACAGGAAGAAAGTATAAAAAGTGGGGAAAGTTAGCTATTTTCTGGTTGGTTAGTATAGGCTAGGTCCAAGCCACATACATTCTGCAAGCCAAGCCATTAAATATCAAAAGGCAAAGCATATAACTATATAGGAATTATTTATTATTTTCACATGATTGTTTTCAAATATTGGGGGACCCCAAATACTCCCAGAATTTCAGATATCTCTGAGAACATATGGGGAGGGATTCAAATCAAGAAGTGCTGACTGTGGCTTCTCTGTTTTTCTGTTTTCTTGTTGGTTCTATTAGCTTCTTATAATTCACTGAATTTCATTCTATTTTGAGGCTTAAAGTTATCAGTTAGAAGAAACAGGGCTGAAGGATGGGAGGAGAAGGAGCTCTTTGCTGGCTGCCTCTTGTTGGAATATGGTATCCACGCCTGTGATGGAGCCAAAGGGGAGCAGCTGGCCACCACGTGTGTGAAGTCAGCAACTCCCTGGAGCACCGGCCTCCTCCTGGGTATGGTTCCAAATACATCACTCCATCTGGACTTTCTGCACATCCGGCCCATGCACAGTTCCTTCTCTTCCCACAAGCTTCATGTTGGCCTGAGACACTGGCTCTCCCAGTGTCATCCCCCAGCTTCGGCATCACCTGCAAGCTCATTAGAAATGCAAAATCTCAGGCCCCACCGCAGACCTACTGAATCAGAAACTCTGGAGGGTGGGGACCAACAGTCTTTATTTTAACAAGCCCTCTCAGGGATGTGATACACACTCAAGTTTGAGAGTCACTGCCTAGCATCTCCGTACTCCCATTAGTAATCCCAAGATCAAGTTATTATTACCATGTAACAGATGGGGACACTGAGCCTCTCATATGTTAAATGTTAAGATATTTGGTTTGACCTGGGTCTTCTTGATTCCAAAGGCCATACTATCGACCCCTATGCTCTAGTGCAGACATTCTCAATCTGTGGGTAGTGACCCCTTTGGGGGTCGAACGACCCTTTCACAGAGGTCCCCTGATTTCAGATATTTACATTACGATTCATAACAGTAGCAAAAATTACAGTTATGAAGTTGCAACAAAAATAATTTTATGGTTGGGGGTCACCACAACATGAGGACCTGTATTAAAGGGTCATGGCATTAGGAAGGTGGAGAACCACTGTTCTAGTGCTTTCCTCTTTGTGGACAGGGCTGGGAAGTCCATGGAAGAGTACCTTTGCAAAGAGCATCAGGACTTATGTACTTAATAAGCATTCTCTGGCACCCTTTCTCATGCTGGGCCCTTCCACACGCTAGTGAACTTCTTTCTGGCCTAAACCCCGTGAGTCGGGCACTTGCCTCAGCACTTCCAGAGCAGGACACACTGGCTGAGGAAGACAGTATGATGCCTTTCAGGGGCACTGCAGCTCTGAGGACGTGCTGCTGACTCGGGTAATTAGGGGCTGGCTCAGTAGAGGAGGCGGAAGGAGAACTGGGAGGGGACCACGTGCAGGGGAGAGAGGAGGGGGCAGAGGCATGGAGAGAGGTGCACGGGCTCCGTGAGCTGGAATGTCAAGGTTCCGTGCACCTCCGGCTGACTGGGAGCCCAGGGGACTGTGTCACAGGCCCTGACTCCAACTCCGAGGACCTCCTGAGGCTCTGACACAGATGGAAACAGCCTGCTCTAGATGTCCCATGAGTTCCATTTCTTCCACTGAATTGACTGCGTGGCCTTGGAAAAGTCACCTGCCCCTTCCAAGGCTCGGTTTCCCCACTGATGCAAAAGTCGGTCAGTGAATTTCAAACACTTTTTAAGTTGCAGAGGGCTGTATTTAAGTCAAATCTTATATTGAACTCCAATATATGGAAGAGATAACAGACGCAGCTTCTCTGGGTAACTGGAGCAGGGAAGGGGGGAAAACAGAGAGCTGACCACCACTGGCCTTGCCCAACTCCCGGCAGCACACTGAGAAAAGACTGTGACAGCCCAGCCAATGTGGCCCCCATTCTGTGTGGCATCCTGTTTCCCTCTGCCATCCCCTGTCCAGCCACACTGGCCATCTTGCTCTTCCTCGACATGCCAGTCGCGTGCCCTCCTTGGGCCTCTGCATGGGCTGTCCCTTCCACCCGAATGCTCTCCCTCCAGACTTCTTGCCCACAGAGGGCGCTCACCCTCCTTAAAATCACAGCCCCCCTTCCTCACTAACATGTCCAGCCTCCACCTGGCTCCCTGCTGTTCTTCCTTTTATTATTTTCCACCTTCCTGTTGACTTTTTTCTGTGGACCAGGTTCATGGTCAGCCTTGCTCTCCCGGCAGGCAAGCTCCTTGGAGCGCATCTCAGGTGCTCAGAGCGGTGGCACAGCAGGCCCCACGCGTATCTACTGCAACAAAGAACGGGATTTTGAGGGCTCTCCTTGTTTCCAAGCCGTCTCCCCATGTGGCCACCTAACCTGGTACATGCCTCTGCCACCCCGACCCTGTGCATTTTGTCTGGCTCAGGGACAAAACCTTAAGGACGCCAAGAGGCACTTATCTTTCTGCTTCCCTGAGGAAAGCCACTTGCTTTCCCAGGCGTCTTCAGCCTCCTTGCCCTATAGTCAGAAAGTGAGAGGAAGGGTGGGGAGGAGGAAGAGGGGAGGAGGCAGTGCCACCAAATGGGCCAGCCCTGCAGCGGGCAATTGTCACAGGCTGTTTCATTTATCCTCCTTGGAACATCAAGATGTACCGGGTGATGCAGAAGGAGCTGAACCCCAGAGAAGTGACATAAGTGGCCGAGACGGCCCAGCTAGAAAGAGTGTGTGTGGGATTTGGAGCCTCACTCTGCCTGTCCTCCCTACCAGCGTGGAGAAGTGCTGAGCATTTCTCTAGGAGGTGGGAAGAGGCGTCTCTGAGTGCAGTTTTCTCCTCTCTCTGACCCTGGGCCCTGGGCTGTGCTCCTGGTCCTTGCGCTCAGAGTCCCTGCCATAACCTAGGGGAATATTTGCCCATGTCACACCCTCCCCTGCTGGCGACAAGACATTTTGTCTGGCTGAGCTTTCGGACTGATTGAAAGTCCTCGGAACCCGCTGCTCTTCCTGGAAACGGTTACCATGGAACACAGCAACGACAGCGCAGCCTTCTCTGTCAGAACTAATCAAAGTCGGGAGCTATTAGGGGAAGGGTTTTTTCCCTCCCTCCCCCTCGTGCATAATTCCGCTCTACACTGAGGTGTTGTCTGTGTGAGATGTTAATTGCGTTCTCCTTGTTGACTCCTTGCCCACCACCGTCACCTCCTTCTGAGCTGCAGTCCCTGACGTTGGCCTTTGAGATAATAAAGCTCAGTGAGCAGAGAGAGGGCCCCGGCCCAGCCTCCTTCCGGAAGGATCTTCCTTGAGCATGCCTCTGACCAGGCCACACCAAGCTGGAAAGTCTCCTGTGGCTCCCACTGAGCCCAGGACGCTACGCTCAAGGACTGGTGGTTGCAGTTGCACTTTGCTTCCCCTCTCCATCCTCCAAGACACTGTGGGCCCAACTCACAGAGGGCCAGTTCTATTCCCCTATGGCCCTGCACATCTCTGTGCCACCACTGCCCAGAGCCTTCTGTTTAGAAAGCCCTCGGGCTGCTCCATCTGGCCAACTCTCAGCACCCAGCTACGCAGGCCACCTCCTCCATAAAGCCCTCCATTCCTCCCCCAGAAAGACCTGGGACTCTGGCCTGCTCCCCACATCCCACATCTCATCACATTTAGGGGTTGCATACCTGTCTTCCCCCCCATTCTGCACATTCCTTGAAAGCGGAGGAAGGCTCTGATTCATCCCTCAGTTCCTAGAGCCTCGCTCTGTGCCTGGTGCTTGCTAGGAGCCCCACAAGGCTGCTGCTTTCTCCTTCCCACTCCACCTGTTGATCAGGGGCAGGGAGGCACAGCGGAGGCCGTGAGGGGGTGAAGGAATATATCCCATATATCAGTGGATTGCTGTGTAGACTCGACCCACTCACTACTGCCCAACTCGCCACGGAGCCCTGAGAGAGAAAAGCCAGGTCTCCGGCCCTAGGAGTTCATTCTGGCTGGTATTTATAGCAAGGTAATTAGCTCCCTTCCCTAGCACCCCTGGAGGAGCTGGAAGACAATCGGGGAGCAGCAGAGAAGAAAGCAAAAGGAAGGGATTACCATAGAAACGTGGGGAGGGGGCTGGGTCCCCAGGGGTAACTCACGATGCCTCTCACTGTAAGTGGAGGGGTTCAGACCTGAGACAGCGAGGGGCAGCCTCTGGCTTCTTCTATCTGTGGGCAAAGGGGACCCTCCTCCATTCAGCCCAGGCTAGGAAGGCACCATCTGTGCACCCTCTCTCAACCTGGCAGACCCTGGCTCTGCAAGAGGCTCCAGGTCATGGAGCAGAAAAAGTCCCCTCACTCTGTAAATGCTGCTTCCAAGCCTGACTGCCTGGGCTGGGAGTGGTGGGGAGCTGGAGGCAACTCTCCCATCTAGGGGCGAGGGGAGGAGTTCCAACGGTGGAATCAGCCTCTTTTCCATCCCCGGTGTCCCAGCCTCCTCCTCTGGACTGCCACCGCTCATTATGTCTTGGTTCCCACCTCCCTTCAGTCAGCTGATTCTCCACATGTCCACCAGAGTAATACTGAAATGCAATTCTGATCACGTCACTTTCCCGCACAAAATTCTTCAGCAGGTCCCCTGGTTTCCAGGATAGAAATTCTTACCACTTTGCATCACGTCATTATGCCCTGGCTCTTTGGCCACTTCCCACTCCCTCTGCCCGGAGCAGCCCAGGTAATTTTCATCTCAATCATATTAAGTAATGTGTGGTTTTCCAAACACTCAGCTCTCTCTTGCTTCAGGGCCTTTGTCCAAGGCTTCCTGGAATGCCCCTCCTTTCTCTCTCCCCTTCAGACTCCTCCTCACCTTTTAGTTCTATGCTCTTGGGCCACTTCTTCTCAGGGGAGGCTTCTCAGACTCCCCAGGAAAACCTGGGTGTCTTACTGATATTCCCCATTGAACCTTTTGTGAAACCCATCAAGAGAATCTCATGGCCAGTGAAACTCAGTAGCTTCTCGTTGGTTTCTCCAGCCACATGGCAAGTAATTAAAGGTAGGGCCATGTTTTATTGATTTTTGCACCCATGTACCTGACATAGGGCTGACTCCCAAATAGCTGATTTGTATGTCACAAGGCTGGGTCTAAATTGAGTTGAGTGAGCCACCTAACTACAAAAATTAAGGAAAAGCTCCTAAAGTTGTGCAAAACAGCCTGACATGCACTGTTATAAGGGGCTTTTCACCTCTGCTCTATTATTTATCAGGTCACAGCACGGTCTGCATGGTCAAAAACACAACTGTCACTTGGGAGACAGATAGAGGAGGCTGCACTTTTCTGGAAGGCTCTGATTTCTGGTTGCTTGCGTAACAGAAAAGCATGTTCCCCTTCACAAAAATCTCCATGGAAATCTTCAACTTCTTGTATGTCGGGCAAGAAAGAGAAGACTGATCCCTACCTAAACACAGCATCACAAACTCCTGAGCTGATGGCTTCTAAACTTAGCTAAAGTGAACTCTACAAATCCTACCTGAGTCTGCCACAGAAAACATTTCTAACCATAGACATTGCTATATTCAAGAGCCTCTTAGCCTCTTTCTATAATATGCAAAGATAGTGCATAAAGGAACCACTTTTTCCTTTACACTTGAATGGAAAAGTAAATACCCAAGACTATAGGCACTTCCAGGGACATTGCATATGACCACTCAGGCTGTTCACCACACAACTCCAGGGGGCACCATTCCTACAGGCTGCAATGTCGATTGTATCCTTGGCATTGTGCAATGCTGTGGCTGTGTGCACCGTGATTCCTCAGTCGTATGTGATACCAGCCCAGCTTTCTTGGCACTAAGCTCAAAACACTGTAAAAACATCCTTACCCGCAAACCCAATGGATGGAAAAGAGGAACAGAATCAATGCTGGCAAGCTGGCTCCAGAGACCACAAATGGTCAGCTTCTCTCACTTTCCAACTGGATGATCTATTTTTTTTTTTTTTTTTTTTTTTACAGTTTTTGGCCAGGGCTGGATTTGAACCCGCCACCTCTGGCATATGGATCAGCGCCCTACTCCATTGAGCCACAGGTGCCGCCCCCCAACTGGATGATCTTAAGCCAAATCTTTTAAATATGCTCCTCTGTGAAAGTGAAGCCCCAGGCTAGGCTCCCAAAAGGATGCTAGCCTGACAGACACCTGCAGAGGGGAGGATAGGCAGCCCCTTGCAAACAGATTTGGAGAAAAGTGGTCCTATTTCATGGGGAGTAGAGATTGCAAAAGTTAACAAGTGCATAAACTTCTTTAGTTTTCAGTAGGAACTGAATTGAAGCAGTGGAGAGAGTCCAACATAATACCATTGAATGAATTAGCAGCAAAGCAGGGACCTATGTTGCTACTCCAGGGGTTATTCAAACACACAGTTGCTTTCTTTTAGTGACATGGTGGGTCTGGATGCCAGCTTTTAAAGGTCTTTATTCAGAGTCAGCTGGAAGCACTACATTCTCTTCAGTCCCTGCTCATTGCAGAGCCTCCCATCCACATAGTAAAGACCCCCTCCTCCTGAGTAAATATTTGATAACCACCAGGTTCCCTCTTCCCACTACGATGTCTGAATATTGGCTCACTTTATCGTGTGTCAGAATCTCATGGGGAGATTATTAATGACATTCTCCTGCCCCTGGGTTCTGATTTAGTAACTCTAGGGTGCATCCATGAAAGCCATATTTTTAATAAGTCCCTGAGGTGTTTCAGTGCAGTTGGTTGGTCCCTGGACTGCACTTGGAAAAGCTTTATTTCAAAGGCATGCATTGCTTCCTGGGTCCTATGCCAGCAATTCAGGTAGATGCCAGCAGAGGGTGCTGGCCAAAGCCTTACCTAAATACAGGAAATTGGGAAAATATTCCTGAGCCCTTGGAACACTGGACAGTACTGAGGGTGACATCTAGAACTCACTGTCTCAAAATTCTTTCCAAAGGGAGGAAATATATTCTTTAACTCCCACCTGAGTTTCTAATCTCAGGACTTAAGGCTCTGCCCAGCATTTTACTAATTGGAATTTGCTTTACCTCTTCCCACCTAAATTTTACCCCCACTTCTAAAACTTTTTGATGTTTCTTAACATTCCTGCTACATCCTTGGCTCTGCCACTTCCTAGTTAAATGGCCCAGGGCACCTTGTTTTATTTCTATAAGCTTTGATTTTCTTACATATAAATCGGAAAGAATAGTTCCAGGATAGTATCAGGCTATAGAGATAAGCATAGAAGCTTTAAAAATGTTCATTCCTTTTCCTACTTAACCCCATTTTTCAGAAGGACAAGCCCTCATTTAAGAAACCCCAGTGGCTTTCTGTCCCTCATTTCCTTCTCTATGACCCAAACTCTCCTGTTCAAGTCCTCATCACACTTCATTCATGCTTCTGGGCCTTTAGACAAGTTATATCCTCCCTCTCTGGGCCTTTGGACAAGTTGTACACTTGGTTATCCAGATACACATGGTTGTCCTCCCACACCAACCTCACCACCATGTTTAAAAGTCTTGCTCATGTCCTTCCTGCTGCTTGAGGAAGGCTTCCTAAGTTTGGACCACATTACCCTAGTGTCCCCTCTGTTCCCCCAGGTACTATACTTGCATACTTCATGCCACCTCCTGGAGGTGAACATTAGAGTCAGAGAAGTAGGTAGTCTCTAGGCATTGGGACTCTAAGTACAATTTTTTATTTTATGAGACAGTGTCTTACTTTGTTGTCCTGGCTAGAGATCAGTGGCATCAGCATGGTTCATTGCAACCTCAGACTCCTAGACTTAGGCAATCCTCTCCACCTGGCCTCCAAAAATGCAAGGATGACAGGTGTGAGCTACTATGTCCAGCCCCAATTATTTCTTTAATTGTGGACCAACTTTAGGTCACTCGCTTTTATTTTGCCAGGTGAGAATATGTTCTTAAACCCTGCCTTTTTAATGTCATCATCATATCACAAAACAATGACTGAATATCAAAAAATGTTTTAGGGGAAATAATCTCACACAAAAGCATTATCCTTTAAATGGAATAAATGCAGCTTCATAAAAGATTTGCTGCATTGGTTATCTTCTACTTCTTTTGCCTTGGACTGATAAAAATACTCTCATGGGGCAGCTCCTGAATGAAGGCTGGGCTGTCCCTAATCCAGCTCAATCACTTTCCCCATGCAGAAATATCCCCTGGTGGCAACATGCTGGTGATCTCCACAGCAGCTTCCACTTCCTGAGCACTTGCTACATGCCAGGCCCTGCACTGGATACTCCGTGCCTTGTCTCCTAAAGCAGAAAGAATATGCAGGAGCATAAAGGGATGTGCTTCTCTTTCTCCCTACAGTCCCTATTCAAAGTATGCAGGGACTTTCATTCAAACAATATTAATGATGCACTGACACTTTGTGGGGCCCTGTCCAAGGTGCTGAAATGCAGTAGTAACAGGCAGAAGCAGGTCCTGCTGTCATGGAGGGTACACAAGTATGCACATGCCAAATGGAAAACAATAATGCAATACCTTATTCATAATGCCTCATTCAATTCCAAGGGCTTCGTAAAGACCAAGATGACATCCAGGTGTGTACAGGTATTAAAAGCGCCCTGTGCCTCTCTGGGCTCAGTAATTATCTGACTCCCTTAAACCATCAGCCTTTGGTATGGAAATTGATGAGCCAAAGGTCTTTTCAGACTAGAAATCTCCTGCACCCCAGCTCCACTTGATTTATTAGAAGGAGAAACTGAATTTAAAAGAGACAGATGCGGTATTGATTCTATACCTTAAAATACTCTGCATTCACCTCTCCGCTTGGCCCCAGGCCTCCAGCCCCCATTTACTGCAGAGAAGATCACAGCAAATTTCTATCTTCAATGACTTGTTTCATCCCCATTTGCACTCTGATCATACACCTCTTCAAATCTGCTCCTCCTTTCTCAGCTTCCCCATAGCTTCCACCTGCCTCACAGCCCCAAGGTGATTGTTCAAGTCACTCTCTATACCCAGGTTTCAGAGGGCCAAGCAGTTGTGGCTACTGCTCCACGACATTCATCTCTTAGTCACAGGGTAGCTCCGAGGTCAGATCATTCCCAGCCATCCTTGTTCCTGCTGGACAGTGTCCTGAACTCACTAACCTCATACCTCCAGCCTCTAACCAAAGCTACATGTATCATTGGAATACAGATGACATTACAGACTGACAGAGGCTTCACAGTGTTATGCTTGACAGTCATAGCTGGAAGGGTCATAGCGTCATAGCTGCAAGCAGAGTCAAACAGCGCTCTTTGATGAGGGCACTGCTGGCATTTTAGGAAGGAGAATTCCTCCTTGTGGGGAGCTCCCTTGAATGGCAAGGATACTTAGCATGCCTGTCCTTCCTCCTTGAAAACAAATTCAAATGACAGCCAAACATGTCCCTACACATTTCCAAATGCCCCCCCATCCCCCAGAAGGAAAGAATTGGTGGAGAAGCAGATGGCCCATTCTATTAACAGATAAATGACTTGTCCAAGGTCATGGAATAAGTTGGCTGCAGACCTGGTGTTCTGATGGGTGAGAGGCTACAGGGAATAACAGGCAGGCACTGGAATAAGAATTAGGCCTTCTGTCACCATGCCACTTATGGTATAGGGGGCAGGGAAGGAGGAGCTCAAAAGAGTAGAGGAGGAACCAGTTATCCATCCTTCCCTCCATCAGGAAAATCTCCTTTCACAGCTCTGTCCAGCTCATGCCTTAGAGGAATCTGCATTTTGTTTCCTTATAGGGTGACTCAAACCAAGAAGAAAAAGAAATTTTTAAGGTGTGCTAAGACACCAAACCCCCTGCCAAACCCTGGCAACCTCCTCTAGACCTGAGTGGTGTCTGTTCCCTAATCCACACTCCCCATCCTGGGCCGCACCCCCAGGCTACTCTCAAATGGAAGAGAGACTTGGCCACCTAGCCCCAGCCTCTCCTGCTGCTATTCCCTTATTCAAACCTACTTCTGCCTATGGGATTAGGGAAGCTCCAGGAGACTCAACTGAGGGAGCTGGTTGTTTCCCCGGCCCTTTAGGCCAAGAAAAAGGAAACTTGATACACTTTCTTTAAGAAGAAAAACAATTGGATGACATGTAAATATGGGGGTAGGGCCAGGAGTTTGAGTTGCTCCATTAGCTCACCTGGGACTTCCCAATGTCAAGTCCTCAGGTCTCCCCACAAAGGATGGACCTGACAGTGACTGTAAGCCCCTCAACTCTAGAATGCTCTATCCAAGAAAGCTCCTCAGTGAAATACTGACTCCAATCCCTGAACACCAAGACCTTGTTGGTAATTAGTTATCCAGCCCTTGCCCACACTGCCAACTCAAAAGAGATAGTCTTGACCTCTTTGTGCCTGAGTTTGTTTTTTCACATAATCCATTATCTGTAACTTCTTAGAGACCTATGGAACCTTAAAAGCCCAGCCATTAGGGAGTAGTTTGTGTAAAGGAAGAGGATGGCCCCTGGCTCTTCCCCAAGGTCCCTGGTAGGTGAGGATGGGGGCTTTGGCCTGCATGGAGCAGCCCAGGTTTGCAGACTCTGGGTGGCAGTGGTTAGGGGCTGCCTGGCATCTCCTCTTTGTGCTGCCAGGAACTGGGGGATGAGAGGACCTCTGAAAACTCTGCTTCATGGCAGAGTTGATCTGGAAAAGACCATTGCAGGGAAGGGAGACAAAGACCTGTGAGATTCCACTACCACCTCTCTTTTCTCAGGGGAAACACATCCTGAAAAGAAGTAAATGAGGAAGGAACATAACAGAACAAGCTCAAGAACATTCACTGGAGCCAGTCCACGGGGGGATTGGATCAAAGTGAAAAAGAGTTGAAGCATTCAGTGGAGCTTGTCAGTTGACTTCTGAGAGGCAGTTCATGTGGGAGAAAGTCTATGTCTAGACTTTGGCGGCTGATGACATACAGATCTGGGAACCCCAGCTCTGCTCCTTATTAGCTTTGTGACCTTGAGTAAGGTACTTACTTGGGCCCCACTTTCCTCATGTGCTGAGATTACAGTAGCACACATCTTATGTGGATGAGAAGGGAAAACATTGAAGTTTCCTCTTCCTACTTCCATAGGCGCAGGAGGGTGGGGCAACTCAGTGATGCACTGCGGTTGAGGCAAAGGGGCTGTGGGGAGAATAGGGGCATGTCAGAGACACAGAGCAGAAAGGAAAGCCAGGGATGGTAGTGAATCCTGGACACCAGGAGCACACCAGGACACCCCCCCCAGAAGGTCACAACCTATGCAGTCTGCAGAAATAGTCAATCTTTTGGCCCTGGGACCAAGGTCAGGGTCAAGAAGTAATACAGTGAAGGTTTCAGGCAAAGAGTTGGGAGGGTCAGAGTCATCGGTGGACAACAGATGGACAGGGGTGCTGGTTAAACCAGTGACAGCTCAGCACCGTGGGGACAGCAGTGGGTCTCCAGCTCCTTTGGCCATAGGCTGCTCGTTTTTCTCTCTAGGGAGAATGTTCATGGTCTTATGAGTAGCTCTGGAATATTGAAGAGTGCTTCAGTCCCAGGCTGATCCCTCTCCTGCAATGTCACCACATTCCCCCGGGGAGGGCTGAGAGGGAGGGAGAGGGTGCTTCCCTGGCCCAGTAGTCCCCCTGGGACAGCCGCCTTGCTTTGCATCTCTGAGCAAAACTTTGGAAACAGATACAAGTTTGATGAGTAACTCCCTAGAGCAGTGGTTCTCAACCTTCCTAATGCCGTGACCCTTTAATACAGTTCCTCATGCTGTGGTGACCCCCAACCATAACATTATTCTTATTGCTAATTTTATCGTTGGGGGTCACCACGACATGAGGAACTGTATTAAAGGGGCACAGCATTAGGAAGATTGAGAACCATTGCTCTAGACCCTAGATCTCTTGACACCCACAGCCACCAGCTCTTGTTTACTAGAACAGGTGAGGGATGGGACACACTCTGGCTCTGAGCACAATTTTTTTTTTTTTTTTTTTTGCAGTTTTTGGCTAGGGCTGGGTTTGAACCTGCCACCTCCAGCATATGGGGCCAGCGCCCTACTCCTTTGAGCCACAAGCGCCGCCCTGAACACAATAATTTTTTGAGACATGAAAGTGTGTTTTGTTCACTGTGTGTTTTTTCCCCTACATTTTCTTTCTTTTTCTTTTTCTTTTTTTAGACAGTCTCACTATGTCACTCTCAGTAGAGTGCAGTGGCATCCCAGCTCACAGCAATCTCAAACTCCTGGGCTTAAGAGATTCTCTTGCTTCAGCCTCCCAAGTAGCTGGGACTACAGGCACCTGCTACTACACTTGGCTATTTTTTTGTTATAGTTGTTATTGTTGTTTAGCAGGCTCTGGCTGGGTTCCAACCTGCCAGCTCCAGTGTATGTGGCCTGCGTCCGAGCTGCTGAGCTCTAGGCACCGAGCCATCCCCTACATTTTCTAAGAAGGGAGCGAGGCTCACTGTGATTGTAGAGACTCCAACGGCAGAAGCTGTTTAAGGCATCCTCTCTTCTGGTGCTTGCTTTATGTCCAAGTTCACTGCAGGGATTGAGGTTTCTATAGCAGGATGAAGAGGTGAGTGTCTTTTGGGTGAGAAAGGTGGCTGAAAAGGGAGATAGAGGAGAATTTCCAAAGACTTAGGCAAGGGCCAGTGGCTGGGGGTTCCTTCCAGCAGTCAGGACTGGGCCCTGCTGGCCCCAGGGGGGTGCAGTCCTCAGGGGACCGTGGCTCTCTGGGGGCCAGAGAGGCAGCATCTTATCCCCGAGGTGTCCGGTCTTGGCAGAGTCCTGGGGGTCAGAGCTGCCACTTCTGGGGGGGCTAGGCCCCCCGTGCCCCATCCACAGATCCACCTGCTACCGTCAGAACAGACTGGAGGCCATAGGGTTTGTTCCGTATTTTGGAGACCCCGAAAGCCTTTTGGATTCTTCTGCTACCCTAGGGAAGGGGCTGGAGCTCCTGTGATGACGGGCTGAATCCCTCCTGCTCGGGGGAATGGCGAGCCTTCATTTTCTTTGACTTTTTGAAAATAATAGAACTCTTCCTGCGCACCTGGGTTGGCGTTGGCCCGTTTATTCCTGAGGCAGTTAAAGTTCAGGCTGGAGGGAGCATCGCTCAGGTGGACAGCGCGAATCCTCCCACCCGCCCTTCACCCTCACGACGTCCTCGAGCATCTGTAGTGACCGCACTGTGTACTGGGAGGGTGGAAGGACACAGCTCTCCAGAAGGCTGGTGGCCCAGACGAGCGGGCGGCAGGTGGGCAGCAGCCTGGGCTGCGGGACCCCAGAAGCAGGGCACTGATCGGTGGCTCCCGGAGGGGACAGGATGGCTCCTAACTGAGCCCCGTCTGGGTGTCTCATTGTCACTAGTGGCACACAGTGGAGGGTTAAGGACACTAAACTGAATTCCTCTGTGTCCTGGAGCGCCTGTCCCCAGTGCTCCGTCCCATACAGACTTGCCCCTGCCCGATGTCGAGGGCCCTCTGGGCCGCCCAGCACTGGCCCTCTCGCCCTGACTTGCCCCTGCCCGATGTCGAGGGCCCTCTGGGCCGCATGGCACTGGCCCTCTCGCCCTGACTTGCCCTGCCCGATGTCGAGGGCCCTCTGGGCCGCAGGGCACTGAAGCAGACAGATCTGATCAACCGTGGGGAAGGTAAGACAAGGAGTGGATGGCAGTTCCAGGTCCCAAAAAGAGAAGAAAACGAGGGGCAACTCCGGACACTGTGCCCTGCTTGGAGCCAGGCTGGGCAGTCCAGTGGGCTCAGGGCCCCGCAGAGACCGTGTGGCGGAGACCCCCGGGAGCCAGGGAAGGGCAGGCCCCAGGACACGTTCCTTGTGCTCAAGCTCCAGGCCAAGATGAAAGGGAAGAGAGGAGCAGGGCCGCCCTCCACTAACTCCCCGGAGGACGGATGAAGGGCAGCCGTCCTGCTATGCGCAGCTCTCCATTCAGAAGTGGTCTAGCCTCGCCCTGCTCCACTGCCCTGCTCCTCTTTGCCAGGGAGAAAATTAATAAGTCAGGAGTTAGGACCCAGCGATATGTTTTAGGCTCCGCGGATCCGACAGCTGCCTGGGAATCGATGAGGTACACTTCCAGCAGCTCCGGGGCGAGGGCTGGAGGCTGCTCCCCTGCTGCAGGTGCTGTAGGTCCCTTCGGACCTTGAGCCACTGTTTTCTTTTTGGAACCCCCTTTTCCAGTGGAGATATTCTGTTATTGCAAGGGAAGAAATTTTCCTTCTCACTGGCATCATGAAGCTGACACATTTAATGCTCGTGTTCACCCTCCTCGCCTCCTCACCCTCAGGTAAGCTGGAATTACACTAAATTGAAACTAGAGTTGTAGAACTCTATTAGCCAAGGACGCAAAGCTGCGATGCTGACAATGCTGGAATTATAAGGTGTGGTATCTTGAATATACTTGCGATAACCTTTAAAATGTGTCCTGAATGAATAATTCTGTAAAATCTCTCGATAAAGAAATCGTATCTGTGAATTTCACCATGTTTCTGTTTTTGTGATTTATTGTGTTACTTCCCCTGAATCATGATGCGCTTGGCAGGAAGATAGAAAAAGCAGGGAAAATACTGCGGAATTCAGTGACTGTTACTCAGAGAATTGTTAAAAGATATTTGGCACAGAAATTTACATATATTTTAATATCATAATTTACTAATTACTATATATTGTGTATTTAATTTTTTCATATATATTCTATAGATCTATATAGATAAGTATGTGCACCACAATTAAACAAAAAGTATATTAATATCTGAGAATCTGTGTGTGTGTTATGTAGCTCCTACTTGTGTATTCAAATGAAAATAGAGGAATTCTCACTAAGAGGACTAGTAAAAGGAAAGAGTGAGAAAGAGAATGAAAAAGACACACAGAGGGAGAGGGGGGGAAGGGCAAACAGGGGAGAGGAGAAAGGAATGGGGGAGAAAATCCTGATGAAGAAAAGGAACGGGACAGTGGTCGTTTGCACCTGCTGGTTTTCTGGGTTTGGGAATCATTTCACTTTTTATATAACTTACAAACAGAAAGCTCTTCCTATGAAACCAGAAACCATCTGAAGTCCGGAGCCAGAAGGTGAAAAAAGTGTCGTTCCATTAGCAATTTGTATTTATTTCTTAGATGTAGTTTTGCCACATTGATCATTGCGATTTTCAGATAAGAGCTAGAGGCACTGACAGGGATTTGCTCAAGTCCAGAAATAAATTCTGGGCTTCCCAGTCCTGGGGCTGTGGGGAACACCTGCCCATTACCACGTCTGCAAAAACAGCCTCTGCTCAGACCAGGGACTCAAACTTTTAGTAAAGGTGGGTGTTGACAGGGGGGTGGGAAGAGAATGGGAAACAAAACACCATCAAGAAAAAAGAGACCAGACAGTGAGGTCTTAGTTCCAAAGGGAAATTTCTTCCTCCTGCTGGTGCTGGAGCCTCCCGCGTGACTCTCGTAGACAGAGCCCTGAGGCCCTCCGAGGCGTGGCGGCTTCAGTCACCTCTGTTGGGATAACCAGGAGCCACGAGTGTGGAGGGCTGTTCCCCAATCAATGGCTCACCTTAAACTTTGGCAGTTTTCGTAACTTGGAAACAGCAAATTTGGGGTGCAGGTCACATTTTGTGGCTGTTTCATGAACTCAAATATCCTAAAAGCATAGAACGTGTGAGCCTCTGGGGAACCTCCGCAATCTCCGGCTCCCTGTTTTTACTGGGAGACGTTAAATGCTTGGAATCGGGACCAGAAGTCATATCTCCAAATCTGAGTCTAGGGCCTCTCAGTGTTCAATAAACGCTGGTTGGATTCTTACTCGGATGAGTGACGAGTTTGGCAAAAGAGTCGCCTTCTGAGCCTGGCAGTGTGCGCTCCGGAGCCCTTGTCCGGCCCGAGTCCGCGGGCGGCGGGAAACAAGCAGCGCGGCAGCCCTCCCGGCTCCTTCCCACCTGCTCTCGGGGCACTCTGGTTCTCCCTCTGCCTGAGGAATTGCCTGTCTGGCCCCAGAGGAAACATTCTGATGAAGAAAAACAAAGCAAAAGTTAAGCCAGGGGAAGAGGAAGAGAGAGGAAAACAACAAAATTCCTCTTTTTTTTTTTTCTTTAACTAAAAGAGCAAGTGAAAGCTTTAATAGGCAGCAAATATCCCCTGAGGATGTCGTGTCCGACTAAGTGTGTGTGTGTGTGTGGGGCAAAGCAGGACTCAAAGCAAGGAAATGTGAGAGATCGTGGTCCTCTCTGAAGCAGAAACGTGCCTTCACCGTAAGACACAGGCTGTCCGCTCCCTAGGGGACCCCAGCAAAGGCCTCTGTTCACCAGGTGCCAGCTGCAACAAAGGGATGCTCAAACTGGATAGCAAAACACTGTCACCATGGCTGATGTCCCCTGCCCCGAAACGCATGTCACCTGGGACATGCCTTTAAAACATCATTCTTCAGGAAAGCATTTGGGAAAATTCAATGCGAACAGCACAAAGGCAACAAAAACAGCAGGAAACACAAACACACGTTCACTGAATTGAGTTGTCAATTTTTATGAGGCAATAAGGAGACCACAGTGGAGAAGGCGGTCAGTCACTTGTGCCCCTTGATCCTCAAAAAAATCATGGGCTGAAAAGGTAAAATGTTGCTGACCTAGTAGTGAGAAGACCACCCAAGAGCTCAGCAGCTGCTCCCCCTGGGAAGATCACCTCTGCGTCCCAGCGCTGCCTCCTGGGAGGCCTCACCCAGCTTCACTGTCTTAGCTCCCCTGGCATTTTGCTTTTTGTTTGTTGATGCTGAAATTGGGGAATGCAAGCTTCCCAAAGAGAGGCATCCCCAGCACAGAAGACTCATCATCCAAGAGCAGTTTCTTTCTTTTTTTTTTGTAGAGACAGAGTTTCACTTTATTAAGCTCAGTAGAGTGCCGTGGTGTCACACAGCTCACAGCAACCTCCAACTCCTGGGCTTAGGTGGTTCTGTTGCCTCAGCCTCCCAAGTAGCTGGGACTACAGACGCCCGCCACAACGCCCGGCTACCAAGAGCAATTTTTGACATGTTGATGGGTCATGGCCATGGCCCTTAGAACATTATCTAATTTAAAACATATACGTCAGTTTCCAAACATTTTTTCTATACACAACATATCGGGAATCCATTTTTTTCTTAAAACAGACAGCTTTGTCCTGGGAATCCTGAACACATCTGTCTGTGATTTTACGTCCTCTGGAACAGCGGACCAGGGCCACTCTGCCTCCTTCCCCTGAGTCACAGAAGGCACCTGTGATGGCGTCTAGTTCATTTGTTCATTCATCACACATCACTGAATGTTTAAGGAGGGCTGAGAGAGTCAGCTGCGAGCAGCACTTACCCTTTCTCCTGAAGTTCTATTTTACAAGGACCAACCAGGAACATTTCCAGGACTGTGCCCTAAGTCTGTTCCAACAATGCCAATGACTTCAGCTTCTGTTTTGGAAAAAGATTCAAGAAATTTGAAGATATTGGGCAGAAAGTATTAGCCATTGGGGTTTTTTGGCAGAGGGGCAAGATTTGTTTTGGTCAGAACATATTTGCATTGCAACAGACACCAGAGCCTGGGGGGCTTAAGCAGCGGACATTTATTTTCTCACACTCTGGAGGCTGAAGTCCAGGATCCAGGTGCTGGCAAAGGCTCTTTTTCTGGCTTGCAGACGGGGTGCCTTCTCTGGGCACACAGACTATAAACAGGGAGACGCGTGCTATGATTACGTGCTCTCACGGAAGACAAAGTCTCCTAAGGGCATAGAAAGGGAAAGGGTCTTTACATAGCATAACGTGGACTTACATCCTCAAGGAAATGATGTTTAAGCAAAGACGGGACAAAGTGAAGGAACGGTGCAGGGCTATTCAGGATGGAAGCCTTCCCTGAGCCGAAGGTGCCCTGACCTAGGCACCTAGGGGCCCTGCTCACCAAGGGGGCCCCAGAGAAACCTTACAGCTGAGTTCCCAGCCATGATGAGATGGAAGGTCAAATGCACCTCCTTGTACCCTCTCCTTTGCTAATGGCCACCAGGCTTTTATCCTAAGGGCTAACCAGGAACCAGTCTGCTGACCAGACCAGCCTCTTTCCTGATAAGAGACTGGCAACCATAGGGTGGTCTTAACGAGTCTCCGGAGCAGGCGCCGAGAGAGTTTTCGTGTCCTTGCATTACCTTTGGACATCAGAGGGCCCCGTTTCTGAACATGGCTCCAAAAATGGGCATAAAGCCCCATTGCTCAGGCACATGTTTCCCCTTTCATAAATATTCATGTCTCCTCCTAGAGCTTGTTCAATACGCACATGTGGTCACTGGCTCGGCATAAATTCCTGTTCCCATTGTCTCTGCCTTGAAGCACACGTGGTCCTGGCCCGTGGCCAGGGCTCTGCTTTCTAGCGTGTGGGATAGCCACCCCCGGCTACAGTGCTCTGTGGGAAATAAAGTTCTCCTTTCCAAAGGTATGAACTTCATCCTCGTTTTCTTGTTAATGCGTCCTGGCAATGCTTGAGGGGCTGGGGCAGGGGTGGGACTGTGTGGAGAGGGTGGTGGCCCGGGCAGCACCAGGTAGGGTCTGGGAGGTGGCCCTTGGACTTGGGATGTTCCTTCCCGCGTTTGACAGGTCACCATTTGGAGAGTTTAGCAGGGAACTGACATGACAGTCTTTTGTTTTTTAAAGATCATTCTAGTTGCCTTGTGGAAAATGGACTGTTACGGGGTGAGAGCAGGAACCATTAGGAGGCAGCACAGGGATCAGGGAGAGAGGGAGGGAGAGAGAGAATGAATATGGAGTTTGTGATTAGGGGAGACAGCGGGAAGCAGTCAGAGCCGGGTGCAGGATGTTAAGGCCAGATTCAGGGCGGCAGAGAAAGAGGGGACACAAGCATGTCCCCCAGGAGCTCTGCCTGATCGAGTGGACATGTGGTCCCTCAGAACATTGCCAGGAAGGCCTTTGTCAGTATTTTTCAATTTTTTTTTTTTAATCTCAGAACACACTTGAACCTGTTATTAAACTTCCACAGCACACTTACATTATGTTAATCAAAACATGAATATACTTACTGTGTCTTGAACTCCTTTTGAAGATAAATTAATTAACGATCTTTAAAGTTTCTCACTGCCCACCTAAGATCCTCTCACCACACCCCAGTGTGCTGTGGCCCCCAGGGGAATGTCCCTGGGCTTGGGCCTCTGAGGCCTGCTGCCCTGCTGCCGCACAGAGCTGTCTCCTCCACGCTCAGTACCAACAGGTCTCACGGTTTGAGTTTGGTTAACTTTTTAAATAAATAAGCACAGATGCAAAGTTACATCCGTGCCTGTCACCTGTCCGCAGTTTTGTGTTCCTCTGGGGTAGAAGAGAGAGGGCCGGGCCCATCCAGAACACATAGCCTCCTTCCTCGTGAGCACGGAGCCTCCTGCAGCAGGGCAGGTGTGCTGTTTTGCTTTTCTTTCTGATAAAAATATTTGAATTTTGACTGGAAAAACCTGAGGCTTTGTCTCACCTGTGATTATGTGGGTCTCTCTCTGGGAAAAGAGAAGACTTTCTGTGATAGGTGTGTGGTTCAGAACAAGGTCCTGGGGGGGTGTTATTGATGCTGAAAATACACAGAGGGGTGTGCACCTGTCTGTCTGTCTGTCTGTCTGTCTATCTATCTATCTGTTTGTCTATTTATCTATCTGCCTGTCTGTCTATCTGTCTGTCTGTCTATCTGTCTATCTATCTGTCTGTATATGTCTTTGTCTATTTATCTGTCCATCTGTCTGTATGTCTGTCTATCTCTCTGTTTATCTGTCTATCTGTCTGTCTGTCTATCTGTCTATCTGTCTGTCTGTCCATCCGTCTGTCTATCTGTCTGTCTATGTCTTTGTCTATTTATCTGTCTGTCTATCTGTCCATCTGTCTATCTATCTGTTTGTCTATCTGTCTGTCTGTCTATCTGTCCATCTGTCTGTCTATCTGTCTATCTCTCTGTCTATCTGCCCATCTGTCTGTCTGTCTATCTGTCTGTCTGTCTGTCTCTCTGTCTATCTGTTTGTCTATCTATCTGTCTATCTGTCTGTCTGTCTCTCTAGATTCTGTGTGGGTGTATTTAAAGAGACTCCATGTTTTAAATTTGATAGTGTAGTATTGAAAAGAAGCAAAACATACTCCTAGGCTGCATTCCTGAGCCATTTCCTCACCTAGAAGGTTAAGGCTTAAAATCAGAGTGTTTCTCGGCTCCCGCATGCTGGGGGCTGAGGAGAGTGTTGTGACTGAGGAATGACATCACAAGGAAAGATCTGCTTGGGAAGAAGGCCAGAGAGCAGTGGGGCCACTGCCCAGTGTCCAGTGGCTGTGTGACTGTGTGGATATCACGGGCCGTCCACCCAGCGTGTATAGGATGAGCCCCTGCTGTAGGCCAGGTGGTGGGTGAACACGACCAGCTGCAACGGACACAGCTGCAATCGTCACAGAGCTTGCAGGGAAGAGAGACGTGACAGATACACAACAGATTGTTACCAGGGATGTGGGGGAGAGGAACGAGGTTCTGTAAGGAGAGCAGGGCCCACACCTTCAGGGAGGTGGGGGTCTCGGGGTGGCTGTACGTGATTCTACGATGGGCCGGTCCCGTGAGAGAGAGAAGCTCGGGCAACGTGCAGGTTCCGTTGGCAGCCGTGTGTGTTTGCAGGGAGGTGGGAGAGGGCACAGCTGTGCATTCACGGCTGCCTTTGCTGGAGCTGGCCGTTTGGAGTAGGTGAGGGCTGAGGTCTTGGGTGCTAAGTCAGCGGTCATGCCTTTCTCATCAGCTCAGGCATCTCCCAATTCTTTCACAGCTACTGCAAGATTCAGATCAATAGCCGAAAATGAAGACGCCCTCCTCAGACATTTATTCCAAGGTTATCAGAAGTGGGTCCGCCCTGTATTGCATTCAAATGACACCATAAAAGTATATTTTGGATTGAAAATATCTCAGCTCGTAGATGTGGTGAGTAATCCTTGGCATCCGTTAATAAAAAATCGGGCATTCCTCAGTTTGTGAGCCTAAGATTTTTTTTCTTTCCTCAAGTCTGACATTTCAATTTAAAAAATAATTCACTGTAAGAAAAAAAATCTCCCCCCCAAAGCCAGTGAGATGACCCAGGGAAAGGATAAGGAGTTGACACGGGGTACATGTTCATTGTGACTTGATTAGGGTGGCATCTTTTTGTGGGTACAGTCTCTAGAATGGTCATTGCCAAGCACCATAGGAGAGAACCTGGGAGCTTCAGAGGAGGAGCTGAGCCTGGCCTGTCCCGGTGTGATCCTGGCTCCTCCTGGACTCTGCCCTGGCCTGACAGGGGCACCTGCTTGGGGACAGAGCAGTGATGGCAATGCCCAGGGCCATCCTCCCATCCCTGAGAGACTGGTCACTTCTCCTAAGTCTCCCAGACCTTAACATCCTCTGCCAGTTTTCATGTTGGGTTTGCATTTCTGCCATGATGTGTTCTTAGGACAAATCAGTGACCTTAACTGCCACTTCTGAGGTTGAGAATCTTTTGTGCTTCAAATGCCTCAGAAGTAAGACTCAGATAGGTTGTGCTAATAAAAGCAAAACACCCAGAAAAACACAACTTCCTTGCATTTTCAATTTACGATGTCTTCTTATTTATTTATTTATTTTTACAATGTCTTCTTATTTGTCATTTCCTTAGGATGAAAAGAATCAGCTGATGACGACCAATGTGTGGCTCAAACAGGTAGTTTTGTTTATTTATTAATTTATTATTTCAGATTAATAGGAGGATACGAATGATTAGGTTACATCCTTTGCATATCTAAGGTAAAGTTCAAGTTGTAGTTGAACCTTTCACACAGGGAGTGTGCTATGTACAGTGTGCCCATTGGGTGAGAGCTTACCAATCTCCCTCCCTTTTCCCCTTCCTCCAACTTGAATGTACTTATGTTTTTATGAATGGAATAAAAACCTTTTTCTTAGTTAAATATCACAAGAATGGAAAAGCAAGCATCCAATGTGCTCAGTACTAATATGAAGCCCGTAGTCAGACAGGTACATTTCAGTCCAAGGTTCATATCTGCCAACCCGGTCGTTGGAGTTCTTTTCTCTTGAGAAAGGCGCCTAAGATTAATTGGGCATTTAGTAAGTGCCCAGGCAGTATGCTGAGAATGCAATGGCAAAAATCTCATTTGATTCTCACAGCTGCCCACACAATAAGTCCTGTCATTATTCCAACTTTGTGGGTGAAGAAACCGAGGCCTGTGAGTTGAAGTGACTTGTCCGAGGTTACACGCTGTTTAGCAGAGTCAGGCTTATGTGGCAGAATCATTCTCCTGCCTTTGCCTGGAGGGAGCTGACGGAAGGCGTCCTGGTCTCTCAACAACTGCTCCTGCCTGGTCTGTTCCTTCATCCTGGCCTTCAAGGAGAGGACACGGGGTTAGTTACGTAAAAAGTAACTGCCGTAATGTGAAAAACACCACGAAGACAGTGAATGAGAGAAGGAGGGAATCTGTGGACGCTTCCAAGGGGAAGAGGCATTGAACTTGGGTCTTACAGAACCAACGAACACACAGAACTGAGACGCTTCTTTTTTTCACCTCATCCTCCTGTCTTGTCCTCTATTTTTATAGTTCTCTAGTATATTTAGACATTCTTCTATCCTCCCAACCAAAGACCTTTCTAAAGCGCAAATCTATTGACATCCAGGGAAAGTCTTCTACATGGCGTTATTTTTATTTTATTGATTTTATTTGTCAAACGCCCTTGTCTTCCTCCTTTGTACTTCTAGAGAGTAATTAAAACCCTATAAATCATAAACCTATTCTTGACATTGAGTCACCGAAACCACATGGGAAGTACTCACTGCCCCAGACCCCAATTCCACGTGGTCACAGCCAAGGTTGGGGAAACTGCATCGCAAGCACCTTGGAGGAAGTGGACCAGGAAACAGACCTTTTTAGTAATGACCCAGTTGGACCCTTTGCATGGATGTCACCATATAAATAATCACCCTGACAACAAATGCCAAATGTACTCACTCAACAAGCATTTCTTGAGAGCCTACTGCGTGCTGGAGCATGTAAGGCCCTCAGCTGGGTTCTGTGGCAACAAACACCACTAAATCAGTATGGATATGAAGGGGCCTCAGTGTCACAGCAGCTGAGACACAGTTTGCTCTCCATCACCACGATGGCCCCGAGGAAAGGAAAGCTGCTGGAACGTCTGCCAAGGTCAACATCATAAACGAGGGGCGTTTCTCTAACAGCTGATTTAGATCAATGGAAAGTTCAATAGTAGGAGGACTCGTGGGATAGATCCTTGGAGCTGGTCATTGAGGAGAAATAAGAAGCAAATCATGAAGGAAGGGCCAGGCCAGCCCCAAAGAGATCTGAGTGGTCTCTCCAGAAGCCTAACTCTACCCACAATCTGCAAAGGCACTTACAAGTTCAAGTTCATGGATGGAACTCATGGTAAGAGGCCATCTTATTTCACTCCTTCTCTACAGCCTCACTCAGACCTTAGCCAAGCAGGCCAAGTTTGGACTTTTTATTCAAGTGCACCCTGAATTGAGTAGGGCTCAAAAGACCTACTTCTATAAACTTGGGCAGGTCATTTTTACCTCTCTGACCCTCTGTCTCTTCATCTGTAAAATAGGGACAATGCCTACCTCACAATGCTGCTGGGAGGTTAAATGAGATAATTTGTATGAATGCGACAAGCTGAACAAATGTCACTGCCTTGGTGAGCTTTTTATTTATTCATTTTTGTTTGTTTGTTTGCAGTTTGGCCAGGGCTGGGTTTGAACTTACCACCCTTGGTATATGGGACCAGCACCCCACTCACTGAGCCACAGGCACCACCCCTGAGCTTTTTATCTTTAATGACAAATTACACTTTTCAGCCTTAACAACTTATAGGTTTAGTGGGTGTATGAAAGGTATACTATGTCACTTTGCTGTTTCTAAGATTAAATGTATCAACCTGAGTTTGGTTTTAAGAATCTCACGTCAAACTGAGATAACTACAGGTCTCAGGAAGGTCCCAGAGGCTGCAAATCAAGGCAATAATAAAGCATAATTCCTCAATATCTTTTATTTTATTATCATTTTGTCTTAGTATTAAAGTAAGAATAATTTGAGGATTTTCTAGTAAAACAAAAAGTCTTATGATTTTAGGTGAAATTTGGCTCTGGGTTGTGGTTTAGCGAGACATTTATGAGTGCTAGTTCAGGTAAAATATGTAAAAAAAAAGACAATTTTAAGAGAATATGTATATTTGACATGGATTTGAAATTGCATTTTCCTGATTTAAGAAACCCGGACTTGGAGTATTTTTTCATTTCTTTCTGAGTCATAGATTAACTTTGATATTTGGCTGTGAAATATCCAGCGCTCTTCTGTTTCCTGCAAAAACAAGGCCCTCCAATCGGGAACTGCTGTGAGATGAGCCGATGTTTGTGCAGGGCTTTGGGAGGCTCGGCTGGAACATACTGCACAGACACAGGGTATTATTTCTAATCTCAGGCTCTGAGATGGGAGAGGCAGGAGGGTAATCTCCAGATGCCACCAGGGTCGCAGAGAGAACAGGGAAGTGACCAGAAAATCCCACAGCCCCTCAAAGAACAAGATCGAGGATTTGTTCTTGATCTTGCAGTCAGCCAGTGCCAACTGTGTCACCTGCAAATGTCCCTTAGTTTGCACCATTCTGCACCCACGGCCATCCCGGTTATGGGGCCCAGTGGTGAGCCCACATCCTCGGGGAGGACAGTGCTTTGATCCTTCAGTTCCGGTGGCAGGAGGGTACCAAGACAGTGAGGAATGGGCCTGTGAATCCTGAAGGTGAAGACTGGTGACATGTCTAAGTGGTGCCACTAGGAAAGGACAGTCCTGGTGTGGAGACCAGGGCTTGAGCCTAGCCCAGTGTGCCTTCTCTTCTGGTGCCCCAGAGTAAGCGACACAGCTCAGGGTCCCACATCCCCAGGTCAGGAACGCACCCTGAACCCCCTCTGCCTCTCCACGGTCCCCTCTGTGTGAAGGCTCCCCTCCTCTGGGAGCTCCCCAGTTCTGGCTCCTGCCTGTAGGACCAGCCTCCCCCGCCCATATCACCCACTGCTCTGCCTTCACCCTCCTGTGTCACTGTAAATGTCACCTCCTGGGAAACCCTTCCCCGTCTGCAATTATCTTCTTTACAGTGGCCATCGGGAGGGTGGGTGCTTGTAGCCTGACTTGGGCACAGTCTGAGCAGCCCCGGGGAGGTGGACAGGCAGCTGCTCTCAGGACAGCCGGGCTGGGCTTGTTGTTGAAGGACAGACCCCGCCCACCCTGAGCCCTGTGCCTCTCCCTCGGGGGTCTCTGGCCCCAGGTGTTAGTGTCCTTGCTGGTGATCAGGTGAGCCAGACGGATCTTTCTGACTTAGAAAATCCCTCCCCCTGGGGCTTGCCCCAGTTCCTTTTGAACAATTTGTAAAACTAGGATTTGTTTGCTGTAATTGGCAACAAGGCAAGAGCCCCAGAATTTCGATCATCCTCGTCCTCCTTTGTGGGCATATCTGGCAGTGCCCGTGGAGAGAGGAGAGCTGGACGTGAGGCAGGGCGGGGAGGGTGGCCCCCAGCTGTGCTCTCTAACGCTATTTAAGACAGACCTGAGAGTGGGGCACAGCCCCAGCCGGGCTTCCGGGTTCATCTCTCTCTGTGTTGTTGGCCGTGTGCGGCAGCAACCCGACCCACCCTCTGCATATTCCCCCAAATTCTTTCCAGGACTTGAGAGCTTTTTAGATGCAAGTAACGGAAAAAAACTAACCTGAACCAGCATTAGCAAAAAGAAAACGTGTTGGCTTTTATCATCTGAAAAGCCCAGGGAGGGAAGCTGGCTTTACAGGAGGCTTAGTGCAGGGCTCCCGAAGTGTGCCCAGGGCCCTGTGCCCTGTCCGCTGGGCTTGGGGCGACCCCACTCCCGCCCCGGCCTCCTTGGCAGCCTCAAGACGCTTCCCGCACCAAGTTCAGGGAGAACTGGCTCTTCTCCGATAGCCTAGGGGGCCCACGGCGCTGCACCGGCTCTGGTCTGTGTGTTTCCACTTACATGACGTTCTGGAAAAGGCACAATCACAGGAAAGAAAAATCAGGCATTTCCAAGGGTTGGAAACATGGGGTGGGTTGTTTACAAAGGGGAGCACAGGAGAAATCGGGGGGCAACAAACCACTTCGGTGTCTTCTTGGTGGTTGTGATTAAACAAATGTTGGCACTTAGATCTGTACATAAAGGAGTGAATTTTATTGTACGTTTGAAGAAGAGAAGAGGGCGGAAGTGAAACAACAACAAAATGCGACTGTGCGTTAGTTGCCTCCAGCGCCTCTGAGATTCAGACCCCATGATGACAGTAATTCTCCCTGGCAGGAGACAAATTATTCATAAATTGGAAATTATATTCGCTCTTCCAAGTGGGCAGAGGAGGAGGAAAAATGAAGGCTGTGTGCCAAGTAAACATACTGAATACTTTATTAGATTGTGCTCTCACACTGTCAGTCTTCATAGGATAATTTTATGCAAAAAGTCTGGCTACTTTTTTTTTTGAGACAGAGCCTCAAGCTGTTGTCCTGGGTAGAGTGCTGTGGCATCACAGCTCACAGCAACCTCCAGCTCCTGGGCTCCAGTGATTCTCCTGCCTCAGCCTCCCAAGCAGCTGGGACTACAGACACCTGCCACAACACCCAGCTATTTTTTTGGTTGTCATCATCATTGTTTGATAGGCCTGGGCTGGATTCGAACCTGCCACCTCTGGTGTATGTGGCTGGCACCTTAGCCACTTGAGCTACAGGTGCCGAGTCAATCAGGCAACTTTTTTATACTTTAGATTCTAGCTTTTTAAAAGCCAGTATCTTTTACATTTTGTTTTTGAAGAATCAAGTCTCAAAAATACTGTTTAAGACACATAGAGTCTCATCTGGGGTGTACTGTTCCATCATCTTTCAGACATTCTACATTTTTCAGTATTTTGCCAGCTAGTGAAGCCTTCCATCTGCCGACTCCTGATTTTTTAATGACAAAGTTGGGATCCCCGAGGTGAAGGAAGCCTCACACTGGGCATATGCTTCTAACTCTCTGAAATGCCCTTTAACATTATTCTGGGTCCTTATTCAACTATCCACTCAAGAGACATAGAAATAGAAGAACTAAATTTTCAGGTCAGATTCTATAAGATTCTGGATCAAAAATATTTTTTTTTTTTAAGAGACTGAGTCTCATTTTGTGGCCCTCGGTAGAGTGCCGTGGCGTCACAGGTCACAGCAACCTCCAGCTCTTGGGCTTAGGTGATCTCTTGCCTCAGCCTCCCGAGTAGCATGAACCACAGGTGCCCACCACAACTCCTGGCTATTTTTTTTTTTTATTGCAATTTGGCCGGGCTGAGTTTGAACCCACCACCCTCTGTATATGGGGCCAGTGCCCTACTCATTGAGCCACAGGTACCGCCCTGGATCCAAAATCTTTTTAATAAAGTCTGGTCCTTCCTTGTTAATTGCAATCCTCAGGAACTAAAGGAATGAACAAAGCCCACTCTGTTGAACTTGGGCCATCCCTACATCATCCACTGGACCTTCAGAGTATAGTCAGTGAATGATCAGGTTTATTTGTCTGGATTCATCAGTCCCTGTAAAACATGCAAAATGATTTCATCCTTAGGAAGAAAAACATATAAGCATCTGGAGGCTAACATTAGGAATACAATTTTAAATTGTAATAGGGACCTCATGTTGGTAAACTGATTACAATTCAAGAGAAAATTCTTTGGAATTTTTTTTTTTTATTGGAGAAAAGTTATGTTACCAAGACTAGCCAGTGGATGTTTGAAAGGAACATCCTGGGAGGATGTTTGTTCAAGAGTCTTAAAAGCGATGTTCAAAGTCATTTGTACCCATTATCATGATATTAAAAATATCATGAACCAACCCTCCTAGAATACAATGGATTAAATCCATTATGCTTTTCTTTTGTTTCTTCAGAGAAAATAGGCTGAGAAGACCGATTATGAATCAATGTCAGTTGCTGAACCTCTTTACTGAGAGGGAGAGATGACAATTTTAGAAACGCCAAACAACTGTGTGTGGGTCTGAGCTAGGCCAGAGGCCAGGCTAGCTCAAGTTGAAGGCTGCCAGCTACGCTGAAACCCATAGAGGGTCGTAAGTTATAATCAGGACAAATTTCCCTTTCCTAATGAAACAATGATTGTAAACTAACAGAAACTTGAAGAACCCAAGGTCTAATACCTTTAATTTTCAGCATAAAATTACAGTATACTAATTTCATGCAGGAGTGGACGGACCACAAATTACGCTGGAATCCTGATGAATATGGTGGAATCAGCTCAATTAAAGTTCCGTCAGAATCTCTCTGGCTCCCTGACATTGTTCTCTTTGAAAAGTAAGTATCGCAGAAGAAAAAATACATTGGTCAGATGAACACCAGGAAAAGAAAATTCTGATTCGGTCAAAATAATTAGGAAAAATATGTAAGGAACAAATAAACTGTTTCTTTTTAAAGTATTGTTTGACCTTGTCGTAGAAGAGTAATAAAAATACAGATAGTACAATGGGGGGAGGGGTGGGACAAAACTAGTTAGCTGTCCGCAGCTAACCATGACAGTGAAACCACTTTGATTACAGTGCAGACGGGCGCTTTGAAGGCTCTCTCATGACCAAAGTCGTAGTGAAAGCAAACGGAACCATCACGTGGACTCCGCCCGCCAGTTACAAAAGCTTCTGCAGGATGGATGTCACATTCTTCCCCTTTGACCGGCAGAACTGCTCGATGAAGTTCGGATCCTGGACATACGATGGCGCCATGGTGGACCTCATGTTGATAAACGAAAACGTTGACAGAAAGGACTTCTTTGATAATGGAGAATGGGAGATCCTCAATGCCAGAGGGATGAAGGGAAACAGGAGGGATGGTTTGTACTCGTATCCGTTCATTACGTACTCCTTCGTTCTGAGACGCTTGCCTTTGTTCTACACTCTCTTTCTGATCATCCCCTGCCTGGGGCTGTCTTTTCTAACAGTTCTTGTGTTCTACTTACCTTCTGATGAAGGAGAAAAACTTTCCTTGTCTACGTCTGTCTTGGTTTCTCTGACAGTTTTTCTATTGGTGATTGAAGAAATCATCCCATCTTCTTCCAAAGTCATTCCTCTCATTGGAGAGTACCTGCTGTTCATCATGATTTTTGTGACCCTGTCTATTATTGTCACCGTTTTTGTAATTAACGTTCACCATAGATCTTCTTCAACATACCATCCCATGGCTCCCTGGGTGAAGAGGCTATTTCTGCAAAAACTACCCAAATTACTTTGCATGAAAGACCACGTGGACTGCTACTCCTTCCCAGATAAAGATGAGCGCAAACCAGTAGTGAAAGGTAAAGTTCTAGAAAAGAAGAGGCAGAAACAGATGAACGATGGGGAAAAAGTTCTCGTCGCTTTCCTGGAAAAGGCTGCTGACTCCATTAGATACATTTCAAGCCATGTGAAGAAAGAACATTTCATCAGCCAGGTGAGTAGACTGATATTCATCATGATGCTGCCATTCAGAGGTGCCCAAGACCCACATTTTGACATCTATTTACAATAAAAAATGCAGTCCTTGTTTAAAATGTGTTTTCTGGGGGAGCGATTAGTAATGGCACTGGAAAGAATCGGAGGCTATACTGTGGTGACGTTAGCATATTTTGGAAACATAAGTGCTGTCATTCTGAATATTACTCCTTTTTAAATCCCTGAAAATGAATTCAGAACTTGCTCAGCAGCTGGGATGAAAGGCATCTTTTTCTCTTTTGCAGGTAGTGCAAGACTGGAAATTTGTAGCTCAAGTTCTTGACCGAATTTTCCTGTGGATCTTTCTGATCGTGTCAGTAACAGGCTCAGTTTTGATTTTTACTCCTGCTTTGAAGATGTGGCTATATAGTCGCCATTAGCAGCCTCCAGAGAAATTTAAAAGACACAGTTCCACCTTGAACTGACATCTGGATGGCACAGAATCCAAACGCACGTTTATTCTAAGAGCCCAGGCAGCATAGTCTTCATGGAAATTGAACATCTCTTTATAGGAAAATGCTTGGTAAATGTGGGTTTGCCTAAGTTAATCTCTGATTGCTGCTGTTAGAGTGAGTTCTTTAAAAAGGAGAACCTCCTTGGGCTTCTGGCTTGGCCTCCTTGGACTTTCAGGGAGGGGTCATAGGTTCAGGGTCAAGCTCTCAAGCCAGTTTGTTCCAGGCTCTGTTGCTGTGTGATTGACTTGGACCCCGTTTTTTTTATCATTGTTAAGATTCATAACCACATAGTCTTCTTAACAAAGTATCTCAAGGATGGAAGAAAAAGTATCCAATATACTCAGCCCTACTATGAAGCTAATTTATAGCTTTCATATCAAGGCTATAACCCAATTATAGCCCAAGAAGAAGAGGAAAGGGGGGGGGGAGGATGAGTGGAGGGAGGGTAATTGGTGGGATGACACCTACGGTGCATCTTAGAAGGGTATAGATGAAACTTACTAAATGCAGAATACAAATGTCTTCATACAATAACTAAGAAAATGCCATGAAGGCTATGTTAAACAGTTTGATGAAAATATTTCAGGTTGTATATGAAGCCAGCATGTTGTATCCCATGATTGCACTAATGTACACAGCTATGATTTAATAAAATAATAATAATAATAATAAGGTCTTTTAAATAATAATAATAAAAAAAATCATAACCATGATTCTACATGAATGCTTTCTCTCACCTTCACTTTGACATTGGATAGCGACTCCCAGTGCTAAGTCCAAGGGGGTCTTTGGCTTCCTGAAAAAATTGAGGAGTGAGTAGACAGATTAAAGTGAAAGTGAGATTTATTCACAAACTACAGAAAGACAGAAAGTCTACTCCACAGACAGAGCACAGGTGAGTTCTCCCTGCTGAGCATGGTCCCGTTACGCGGCAGCTGGAGCATGTGAAACCTCGGGAGGGGCATCACAGGGCGAGGAGAGTGTGGATCTGACTCTGAGTTTGCAGAATGATGGATTCTGGACGCAGGTGGGGACCAGAAGGATGATTCCATTGGGACTAGAATTGCTAATTTGTTGGCAAAAAGAAAAAGAAGCGAGGCGTGTGTCAAGGTCAGTGCTCCACACGTGCTGTTAGACTGGCGGGAGCATTATGTAGCCTCCACTTTACGGGGGGTCTTAGCACTCGGGTGGTTACAGCCTCCTGGACGCCTGCAATACTCCCCTCCATCCCTTTCTGCTCAGACCAACTGGCCCTTCCCCTTTTCTTACCTAGTCTCTCCTTCCCTTGTGTCCTGGGATTCTTCCTTGTGGAAATTATTCCTCTCTTGCACAACTTCCTTTTCTAAACTTAAAAAATGCCCAGCTACGTCCTGTTCTTTGGGCCAGCACAGAGAGTGAACAGAAAAAATTAGTGAGATTCTCACCACTTGAATCACTCTCAAGAAACAATTCTAAATTGCAAAAAAGGAAATCCTATCTATGTGTTTTTAAATGTCATGTTAAAACATGGTATTTAATATAGTAAATGTGTTTGCTGTCCCTAGATAGCAAAGTTTGTACCCTAGAAATGTATCTTTATGTGCTGTGTGCATATGTTATAGACCACAGTGGCTCCTGGTAGGATCTACCTATATATTACCTTTTCTGCACATTGTACTGAGTTTTTCTTTTCTTTTTTACCTTTTATTTATTTATTTATTTATTTATTTATTTTGTTGTTGCAGTTTTTGGCCGGGGCTGGGTTTGAACCCACCACCTCCAGTATATGGGGCTGGCACCCTACTCCTTGAGCCACAGGCACCAACAAGATTCAGTGTACTGAGTTTTTTTAAAGGGAGGCAATGCACTGGAGTGAAGAACAGGATCCTAAGACTTGGTTTCTAGACCAGCCATTACCTCGCTGTGTGAGCGGGGGCCCTAGATGAATTACTTGCCTTCTCTGGGTCAGTCATAAGAGGTTATGACTCATTACATTTGATGCTGCTCTTAAATTCCATACTTGGGAGATTAATGCTGCAGCTTTCACAGTTTTAAGCCACATAACTTGTAAGTGTAATTTTGTTCCTTTAGAAAAATACTGTCTGCTTTACCATCGTGTTGGGATAGGATGTGTGAGAATACATTGTGATGAAAATCTTCCCGCCTTAGATCCTTGATGAGATGGTGGATTCAAAGGGCAAATCATTGTTCTTCTCCCTTTGAGTGAGAATTATTTTGACTTTAACTCATTGGTATGGTAGGTCAGTGACAAGGCTCATTTTAGAAAAATGTGTTTGGATCTGAATTCTGTTTTAAATTTTGAAAAATATCGGTATGAAACACTTCCCGACACAAGCCTCTTTCTGATCAGACACAAATACAGAAAAGCCCTTGCAAGCCTGCAGTCAGGTGGGAGATGCTAGCAGCGTCCAGCATAGAAGAGGTTAAATATTTATGCATCATGATAACCCTGAGGAAGTATCCCCAAAAGATTACTTTAAAGCAAAGGGATTTTAATTTCAAAGGTACTTCCAGAGAAATCTGTGGGCAAAATTTGCCAGCCAGTTCCAGCAGTTGGAGGGTGTTGCTCCTTTCTATGTGAGCCTGGGGACAGGCAGGGTCCCACCGCGGCCTGTCCTGTGTGGTTCTCAAAAAAAAAAAAAAAAGTAACATTATGTCTTTGGCCCATAGACATAATTGATCTTAGGTTTGGGAAAACTAGGCAAAGCAGCCAAATGCCCATGGATGTAGGTGGTCACACTCCAGGCAGGGCTGATGCAGCAGGGCGAGGCAGCCTGGCCTGCCATGGAATTAAAGGTGCTCACCTGAGTGTTCAAGGACTCGCTTAATTTTGGGCGACAAGAAGAGACCCATCCAGTCAAGAAGACCACAGTATTCCAAGGAAGATACTAGAAAGAATATAATTGTGACAATCAAGCAAAGACTTTTTCTTTTCTTTTTTTTGAGACACAGTCTCACTATGTCACCCTGGGTAGTGAGCTGTGGCGTCACGGCTCACAGTAACCTCAAACCGTCGGGCTCAAGTGACTCTCTTGCCTCAGCCGCCTGGGTAGCTGTGACCTCAGGCACTCACCACAATGCCTGGCTAGTTTTTCTATTTTTTGTAGAGATGGGGGTCTCGCTATTGCTCAAGCCGGCCTTGAACTCCTGAACTGGAGCAATCTACCCCTCTTGGCTTCCCAGAGTGAGTGCAAAGGATTTAAATAGACATTTCTCCACAGAAGATATACACAAGGCAATAAGCACATGGAAAGATGCTCAGCATCACTAATCATTAGGGAAATGGAAATCAAAACCACGACGAATGAGACACCACCTCACACGTATTAGATGACTATAAAAACACTGGAAAATAACAAGTGTTAATGAGATGTGGGAAATTGGAACTCTGTGCCGTCCTGATTGAAATGTTAAATGCTGCAGCCACTGCAGAAAATGGCAGTTCCTCAAAAAATTTTAAATTGGCATAACCATATGATCCAACAATTCCACTTCTATGTACATACCCAAAGCAATTGAAAGCAGGGACTGTGCCGGGCACGGTGGCTCACGCCTGTAATCTCAGTACTCTGGGAGGCCAAGGTGGGCAGATTGCCTGAGTTCAGGAGTTTGAGATCAGCCTGAGCAAGAGTGAGACCTTGTCTCTAAAAATATCCGGGCATTGTCCTACAGGAGGTGCCTACAAGCTGGGTGCCTGTAGTACAAGCTGTACTCAGGAGGCTGAAGCAAGAGAATTGCTTGAGGCTGAGAACATGAGGTTGCTGTGAGCTATGACGCCACAGCACTCTGCAGAAGGTGACAAAGTAAAACTCTCAAAAAAAAAAAAAGAAAGCAGGGACTCAGATATTCATAAGCACATGTTCATAGCAGAATTATTCACAACAGTCAAAAGTGCAGGCTCTCCAATGTTCCCTGATGGATTACTGGATACATAAAGTGTGGTGTGTGTATAGAATGGAATATTATTCAGCCATAAAAAGGAATGGGCAATAGGGAAGCATAATGAGGATTTCATGCTAAGTGAAATGAGCTGGTTCCAAAAACACAAATACCATACATTTCCACTTAGATGTGATACCTAGAGTCAATTGGTAGAGACAGAAAGAATGGTAAGTGAGGGTGGGGAAGGAAGAGGAGTTGTTGTTTAATAGGTAGAGTTTCAGGTCTACAGGAAAAGAAGAGCCTTGGAGATGGATGTTGGTGAAGGTTGAACAACAGTACAACCCGGATGTATTTAATACCACTGAACTGTGTGCCGAACAATGGTTAACACGGTGAATTTTCTGTTATGTATATTTTGCCACAAGTAAAACCTTTTTTTAAATTAAATATTTAATAAAATATTGAGTAACAACCAACCCTCTCTAAAGAAAGTAAGATAGAATACAGTCCTATAATCACAAATACTAAAGGGTGTAAAAATACTCTCTAATAGAGTAATTCGGATTTGAGACCTCTGCCTGCTGTCCTACAATGCGCCTTCTGCTCCAGTAGAAAAAGAACAAATAATTCACATTTGGTTAAAAAAAAAAATCAAGATGTAGGCGCGGCACCTGTGGCTCAATTGGGTAAGGCGCTAGCCATGTACATCTGAGCTGGCGGGTTCGAATCCAGCCCCAGGACCCGCCAAACAACTATGGCGGCTGCAACCAAAAAATGGCCAGGCGTTGTCGTGGGCGCCTGTCGTCCCAGCGACTCGGGAGGCGGAGGCAGGAGACTCGCCTGAGCCCAGGAGTTGGAGGTTGCTGTGAGCTGTGATGCCACGGCACTCTATCCAGGGTGACAGTTTGAGGCTCTGTCTCAAAAAAAAAAAAAAATCACGATGTATAAGGAAAACAGGAGGGATGCCATCCTAACAATTATACCTCAAAACTGTACTAGGAGAAATCCTCCTGATGTTACTTTTTAAGAGAACAGCTTTGAAAGGGAAGATTGACGCATAAGCACACAGGCAAAGACCAGAAGGGGAAAGGAGACAAATGCAATTATTTTCTTTGTTAGAGCAGATTTATTTTTTTCTGCTTTAAAATACATCTTCTAAATCATTGTATTTATACAACAAGAATATAATCACAGCAGAATAAACAGATTTCCCAAGGTTCTCCCTCTCAGAAAAGGAATTGCCCCCAAAGGTAAAGACTGTAGTTTCTTATAGAAGAAATACCTTTATGTGCCGTCTCAGTGAACAAAACTGCTTATGAGAAAGGATTAGAAAGACATCTTTCAGCCTACAGCAAAGGTTGCTTTAGGTTTTCCTGGCCACACGTGTCCCGTCCTCCCATTTGGATGGCTCTAGCGGCCCTGCCAATCTCTATACAAGTGAGAGCTTCATGGGGCATGAAGAAGCTACATGTCCTGAAGCTACACGAAGAAGCTCTACATGAAGAAGCTCCTAAGAAGCTACGAGCATGTGGGAAAGAACCTGTTTCTCTTACCCTGGCAATGCTTGGTGCAGCACCCACTTTCCACTCAAATGCTAATGAACCGCAGTACCTGCTAAGATAGACTTGGACCATGGGAATTCTTTTGGTTATTTTTTGAGACGGAGTCTGGTTCTGTCGCCCTGGTTAGAGCGCCATGGTGTCATAGCTCACAGTAACCTCAAACTCATGGGCTCAAGCCATCTTCTTGCCTAAGCCTCCCTAGTAGCTGGGAATACAAGCACCAGCCACCACCCCTGGCTAGTTTTCCTATTTTTAGTACTGACGGGGTCTCCCTCTCGCTCAGGCTGATCTCAAACTCCTGAGCTCAGGTGATCCACCTGCCTCTGCCTCCCAGAGTGCTGGGATTACAAGCATGAGCCACCGCACCCCACCCTTGCAGTATTCTTTCCAACCAATTAATGTGTCAAACAATGAAAAGTATGGTTGACACCATAGAGACAGGTGTCACAGGAAAGCCAGATGCAAGCGTTGAGTGTTGCAAATGTCAGCAAGGTCCAGTTCCCAGAGTTTCACCCTCACAGGTGTCACTGGGCTGAAAAACAGCACAAAATACATGCACAACAGAAGCTCTTGGTGGCGTGGCGTGACGCGGGCTGACTACGTGGGGAGGTCGCATGATAAGCCTTCACGTCCCATGAAGCCCAGCAGGTACAGATGTGAAAGCCTGTGGGTGTGACCGGCTCTGGGCTCAGGCGTCATACACCACCTTCCGGCCCTCCCTGTGCTACAGAGGAGGGTACTCGGGCTTCCCTTCCCCCGGGACGTTCCCTTTTCCTGCCCAGCATCACTTTACATGGGGACTTCCCTCGTGTTGGGGAATACAGAACAGACACAGTGTCCGTAAGCTTCTGAACATAGAAGGAATTATACATCTTAAGACCTTCCTGTGGTCCCAAGTAGCGGCCGCATAAATAGCCCTGTAGTTCCAAACACACAGACAACGATGAACACCCAAAGAAACACTCTGTCCACCACCATGGCCACGTACTTCCAGTCATCTTCAACCTGGAACACAAAAAACAAAGCTACCTTTAAAAGTCACAACCACAGGGAAATGCTGTGTTTCATACACAAGCGGCTTCTTTTGCAAAGATTTCCCCAGCACTTTTTATTATTATTTTTTTTTTTTGAGACAGAGCCTCAAGCTGTCACCCTGGATAGAGTGCCGTGGCATCTCAGCTCACAGCAACCTCCAATTCCTGGGCTCAAGCGAGTCTCCTGCCTCTGCCTCCCAAGTAGCTGGGACTACAGGCGCCCGCCACAACTCCCGGCCATTTTCTGGTTGCAGCCATCATTGTTGTTTGGCAGGCCCGGGCTGGATTCAAACCCGCCAGCTCAGGTGTATGTGGCTGGTGCCTTAGCCTGTTGAGCCACAGGCGCCGAGCCTCCCCAGCACTTTTTAAAGCAAATATTCTAATTATGTTGGTGAACTCCTGTCTCCTGCGCAGTACATACCAGAAATTTTGTTTTGTCTAAGGAAGGCTATGAACCCAAAGCTTGCTCTCTGCACCGCCAGGAATTCTGGCTAGTCTGGGGAAGGAGTTTGAGGCAGGGACGGGATGTGACAGAGGACAGTGCTTCTCAGGGACCGCACAGGGAGCTGTCTGCACAGACAGCTGCGTTTCTCCTGCCCTCCCCGCTCCTGAGACCCAACCTCCCACCACAGTCTCTGTGATCTTGTCTCAAGACCCCTGCCTTGAGGGGATCAAGTCCACAGCGACTGTCCTTTATAGTAGATTGTATGAAGAGGTCACCACGAAGGTGACCTTTCAGGACTTCATTGACTTATAACAACCCCCACAGGTATGACAGGCATTCGCGGTGTCTTCCCTGAGCCACCCGGGTGGACTTTAGTCCCATATCCTTTTACTGGGCGATGTAGCTGCCGTGGCCGCAGTCTGACATCAAACCCAGATACCTGACCCAGGGTTTAGATGTCCTCAGCTAGTCCCCCTTGCGGCCCTGAGGCCTCTTTTTGGAGCATGAGGGAGGTGTGTGCTGCTATAGTTAGATTCTGGCAGGTGCTAAAAACAGCCGTGAGACTCATTCCATCAGCACCTGAATCCCTCTCAGGTGGGACGGAGTGGAGCTGGTGGGGCAGGTACCCTCTGCTGCCAACCGGCCACTGCTGCTTTCCGCCCTGCCCTCACTCCTTCCTCTGCAGGCAGCGTCTCCCTTTCCACCCTCCTATTTGCCGCTGCTCCTTGTGCAGGGTCTCATCACCCACGTTTGTACTAAATATTTATTTATTATTATTATTATT
>CAUYON010113880.1:0-37681 GCA_963573935.1 Arctocebus calabarensis
ACCTTGTCTCTTGGCTCAGCTCCAAACCGTTGGCTTTCTTGCTAAATTTCTGTCCTTTAACTCTCCTTCTGGACAGGAGTGTCTGCAGAAAGCTGGCTACAGACCGCCATCTTGGCTCCTCCCAGCCAGGGGATGTTCTTAAAGTGACAATCAGATCAGACCTACCTTTGCTTAAAACTCTCTTGTGGCTTCCTGTCATGTGCAGATAACCTCCAAAGGCCTCACCGTGACCTTCACAGGCCTGCACGACTGGGCCCCTGCCTACCTACTGACGTTGTTTCACACATTGTCCTCCTGCCCTTGACCTTCTGTGTTTTTGGAGGCCCAAACTGTGTCCTTTCAGCTCTCTCTGCCCTCAGTGTTCTCACCACACAGGTGCTAAATTTCCATCCTTACCTTATCTTCTTGTCATTTTTTCCCTATGGAGACCTGATCACCAACTGAAATTATAGCTATTTATTTATCTATTTGTTCACTTATCGGTTTATTGTTTACCCTACCCTATAGATTCCCAAGGCCCACAAAGGCCAATACCTGGGTGGTTATGTTTGTGGCTGTACCGCTACCCAGAATAAAGCCTGGCACCCTGTAGGTGCTCAGTCAATGTATGTGAGTGAATGAATAAATGAAGCCAGTGAGGTGCCACACGGGCACATTGTTTTAGATTCTGGGATGGAAAAATGAAGAGGATAAGATTTCTGTCTGCAAGCAGCTGCCAGTTTGGTGATGATGACATATATGTAAAAAGACAGAGTCAAGTATGGGAAGGGTGGGGTACAATGGGGCACAGAGGAAAGGGTGGCTGCTTCTCCTCTGCGGATGGGGCGTCTCCAAGCATGGGGGATTTGGAGCTCATCTCGTTTGTATGCTTTTGGCACAGATCCGTCCCTCAAACTGCTAAGGTGCAGCAGCCCTGGAGCGGTGTCCTGGGAGCCAGACAACCCAAATTCTGGGAGTGGCATGTGACCTCAGACCAGACACTCAGCCCCCTCATTTGTCTTGGGTGTGAAGTCGAGGATTTGGACTGGATAACCTCAGATCCCTTTGACTCCAATGTTATCTTAGACCATGTTCTACTCTTCGCACCTCGGGCAAACCTCTTAATCTTTTGTGCCTCCCTTGCTTCAATTGTAACTAAAATGGGACTAATGACACCTGTATTCTGCAACTGCAGAGGGAGCAATCTGAGAGCCAGTGTGACGGAGGTCGGTGCACTCTACAACATACCCACATGGACGGGGTTAGTCTTACTCAGGCACAGTTCTCCTGAAATGAAGAAATCTCAAATTGTGCTTTCAGAACTTTCTTTCTGCAGCTGTCCCAGCAAGAAAAACTAGCATTTTAGTCTAAAGTTCTTTCTTGGAAACCTTGTGTTTTGAGTGGAAGGGTCATTAAATGACCAGATGTCAGAGAAACCTTTTAGATTATTGTTTTGAGCAGCTCCCTAGTGCAGCTAGAAACTCCAGCGCCCTGGCAGTGCCCTGCAGAAATGAAGATCAATACTGCCCTTGTGATCAATGCTTTTGCTCTTCTTCCATCTGCAGCCCCTGCCTGCCCCAGCACAGTAGCCCACCTGCTGCTTTGGAGAAAAGGAGAAGACCCAAAGCCTGGACATGTCCCATATCACCATGGCAACTGCAGTGTGTATGTGTGTTCCTTTGCTACCCCCCAGCTATGGGACAAGGAGGTGCCAAGGGCCCATGAAAGGGGGCCAAAGGGCATAGCAAGGAGTTTTGGCGGGCAGAAATTGGGAGTCTGTGTGGGGAACAGAGCGGCAACTTTGCCTTCTTTTTATTTCTTTTGCATTTTTATTGAGACATAATTCACACGCCATAAAAGTCACCCTTTTAAGGTACACAGTTCTGTGGGTTTTAGGATACTCAAAGGTTGTGCCACCATCTCTATGATCTAATTCCAGAACATTTTCATCTCCCCAAGTGCACATAGGCAGTCATTCCCCATTCCCATCCACCTCTCCAAGGATTTGCTTATTCTGGATGTTTCATGTAAGTGGAATCATACCTTTGTCTTTTTATGACTGGCTAGCATGATGTTTTCAAGGTTCAATGTCGTAGCATGTGTGAGTACTTCATTCCTTTTTATGGCTGAATAATACTCCATTGTATGGACATACCACATGTTGGTTGTCCATTCATCCACTGGTGAATGCTTGGGTGGCTCTCTCTTTTTGACCATTGCAAATCACACTGCTCATATGTTCATTGATGTTTAAGTTCTTGTGCTTTGGAGCATATGCTTCCATTTCTCTTGGGTATAAAGCTAGGAGTGAAATTGATGACTTCTTTTCTTTTTACTTCTTCTACTCCATAGTACTCTCATGTTGTAGCCCAGGGTATGTGGGTAAGGGAGGCATGTGGACCCTCTGACTTCCGGGAGTCCTGCTTCAATGATAATGAGTTCTGAACAGAAGATAGGCTGGATAGTCAGCAAATAACCCACTTCTCACTCTCCCTTGGCCCACAGCTGGCTGGCTGTATCTCCCCACCTCCTCTGTGGTTACATTCAGCCAGGCAATGTGGGAGGCAGCGATGAACAACCATTTCCAGGCCTGGCCCTGAATCCTCTGTCTCCATCCTCCTGTGTCTGTGGAATGAGTCCAGGGGAGCCTGGGGGGAGGGGATTCTGCCCTAAGTGGTGCCAAACCACTTCATAAGGTACCCGCATTGCTGAGTTGCCATGTGGGTGCAGGGCCTTTCTGCCAGCCCACGGTAACTTGTGATGTGAATAAGAACTCACCCTTTATTATCTCAAGCACTGAGATTTTGAGATCGTCTGTTACCCAGTTAGTCTGTCCTGACTAGGACAGTTTCCGCAGGTATCAGGTGACTGTCCCTTCTCTGGCACTGCCTGTAGAATGGTGGCCTCCAGTCTCTTCCTCCTGTGCTCCCACTCACTCTGCGCTGGTGTTCGTCTCACAAGGCCTCCTCCTTTGTACTTGGTGTTTTCTCCTAAGATGGTTCATCGTCTTAGTGTGCCTGGGACTGAGGGGTTTCCTGGGATTGGGGACTTTGAGTTCTAAAATCAGAATACTCCCAGACCCCCCCGGGGGCTGCTGTCTCCTGACCTGTGCACTCAGCCTCTGATATGGGGCTTAGGCTGAACAGCACTGTCTTTGGTCCAGAAGGAAAGACTGCTGTCTCTTGTGGCTGAGTTCGGGTGCCTGTAGGCAACGTGTGTGGTATTTGACATCGACAGACCAGGTTTTAGGCTCCTGGCCGTATCTCTCAGTGTTGGGTTAGCTCTTCTCAGGGGAGCCAGGAATACAGGCAGGGGGTTATGTGCTCTCCGTGCCCTCAGCCGGGGCTGCTATGAGGACAGGGCTGCCACTTGCTGTGGCAAGGAGGTTTGTTATATTTATTTATTTATTTATTTTTGAGACAGAGCCTCAAGCTGTCACCCTGGATAGAGTGCCATGGCGTCATAGCTCAGAGCAACCTCCAATTCCTGGGCTCAAGCGAGTCTTTTGCCTCTGCCTCCCAAGTAACTGGGACTACAGGCGCCCGCCCCAACACCCGGCCATTTTTTGGTTGCAGCCGTCATTGTTGTTTGGCGGGCTGGGCTGGATTTGAACTCGCCAGCTCAGGTGTACGTGGCTGGTGCCTTAGCCCGTTGAGCCACAGGCATCGAGTCAAGGAGGTTTGTTATAAGGACAGAGAAGGCTTATCAGTATTTGGAAAATGAACTGGGAAATCTAAGAGTGAGAAGAGAGTGAGCAGCCTGCCAGGCGAGAGGGGTAGAGGAGAAGGGAAGGCAGAACAGAGGATGAGTAACAGTCCTGGAAGTGATTCCAGACCTACCTACATGAAGCCCATCTGCCCGGTGCACCTCTTGCGTGGTGCTTGGTCCTCTCCGCGGGTGTGAGGCCGTGCTCCCACCATGCTGTTCCTGCATTTGATGAGTTAGGATTGTGCTGGAATGACTTGTGGGTTCAGTTTTGTTTTCAGAGCCTGAAGTCTTCCAATGACCACCCTTCCCCTCATCATGGCCCCGAGGGGACCCTGGGCTTGCTCCTGGAGCGAGTGGGGCTCATGCTTATCACCCTGTGGCTGGAGCTCACTGTGACACACTGAGATGGCGGGCGTGATCTTGGATGTGTCTGCAATGCCGCATCCCTAGCCTCAGTTTCCCTCCAGCACCCCGGCCACCTTTTCATCATCATTCACCCCTGGTCAGAGGAAGTCCAGAGAGTGGGGTGGGCGGGGGCCCTCCATCATCTCCATCAGAAAACCACCTCCTTTGCTCCGAAGCCAGTGTACTTCTTTGGGAATAATGGACGGCTTCCGATTTGGCTCCATTGTAATCCAGCAAATAAGAGAATTAAAAGATTCATTAAGGTCCTCTCCAGTGATGGAGACAAGTGCTGTCACTGGTCATTTACCATTAAAAATGAACAAGACTATCAATAAAGTCTGATATATATTAGCCCTGAATTCCCTTCCCTAAGTGCAAGATGGTGTCTTCTGGATCATGAAAAATAAATGCCCATTTCTTTTCAATCAAGTCAGCACAGGGACCTGAGGGGGAGAGGCTCACTGCTGTCAGGGTGGAAGATTTGCCTGTGTCCATCGTGACTGACTGGAGGGGCAGCTGCAGCTGGGGACATAGTGCAGGGACACTGCTGGGAGGCGCGTTGCCTTCCCAGTGGTGTGGGCTGGCAGGGAAGTGGCGTGGGCCTGGGTGAGCAGGTCTGGGCTCGGGGAGCCCTGCTAGGCCTGATCACGACCATGCATATGCTCGGAGCTCTGCCAAGCATCTTACATGCCTTATTTCATTTTACTTCTCCTGGCAGCCCAGTGGGGGGTGGAGGGGAGCATTTTTACAAATGAGGAAACAGGCAGAAAAGTATCTTGCCTGGAAATACAGACCTGAGACTCAAACATGGTCCTCTCTGTTTCTGGAATTTGCAAGGGGTACTCTAGGCTGTCTCCCGGCTGTTGGGTATTGGGGAGCTGGAAGTGATACTTTCTAGAAGCTGTCCAATGGGGAAGTGCAAAACAGGGGTTGGTTTGGAAATCAGGTAGGGCAGGAGGAACAGCCCAGTGGGCAGGGCCAGCCATAGGGAAGGAAGCTAGCCGAGGCACAGGCTAAGCACAGGCTAGGCACTCACGCTTTGGAGCCCTAGCAGTGAAAAGGTAGAGGCAGAGGGGGGAGGAGAGACTGGAACTGGCAAGGTGGTGGTCAGAGCAAGAGCAAAAGGGGGTTCAGAGCTGGGCTTCCTTCCCAGTGGGATGGGAATGGCAACTGGGCAACCGAGACAGAAGCTTGAATGGGCTTGTCAACAGGGCAGGGCTCATTCAAGTTGGGACTTACAGTTCCTTGAGAGCCCATGGCTCAGGCTCCCCCCACAACCCTACCCCTGTAACTGTGCGACTTATTGTGGAAAACATCTGATAGCTAGGCCTGGTGGCTTATAATCCCAGCATTCTGGGAGGCTGAGGTGGGTGGATTACTTGAGTTCAGGAGTTCCAGACCAGCTTCAGCAAGCGTGAGAGCCTGTGTCTATTGAAAGTAGAAACATTAGCTAGGCATGGTGGTGGGCACCTGTAATTGTAGCTAATAGTGACTCTGAGGCTAGAGGACCACTTGAGCCTAGGAGTTTGAGGTTGCTGTGAGCTGTGCCATGGCTGGTACTCTTCCCAGGGTGACAGAGGCAGACTCTATCTCAAAAAAAAAAAAAAGAAAAGAAAAAAGAAAAAGAAAATATCTGATTACTCTGATTACCTTCCCTGTCCCAATTAAGGCATGGCAGGCACTGAGCAACTGAAGACAGAGTTGGGCTTCTGCCCACTGTATTGAGAGCCAGAATCCCTGACCTTGGTGGGCTCTGTAGGACCTGCCTCAGTTCTTCTGCTATAAAGCTATGCCCCTTCAGTCTTTTGTGTGGATCCCCGGCTCAGGTCATGAACTTGGATGCATAAAAGGACATGCAATTGGGCTTGTTCTGACATGCATTAACTGTGTGACCTTGGGTAAGTCACTCTTTCATCTTAAAATTAGTTCACAGGCTTATTGATTTAGAATGATTCTAAAAGGTATATGCAAAAGCAAAGAAAATGATTTAGCTGAAATGATTTTGGAATAAGACAAAAGCAAACTTGGAGGGTTCCTGTTATCTGATTTTGAGACAACCCAATAGCTACAGTAATTGAGAGAGCATAGTATTGGAAAAAGGATAGATGCTTAGATCAATGGAATAGGAGAGGGTCCAGAAACAGACCCACACATCTGTGGTCAATTGGTTTCGACAAAGGTATCAAGGCAGTCCAATGAAGAAGGGATGGTCTTTTCAGCGAATGATACTGGAACCATTGGATATCCACATGCACAAAAATGAACCTTGAATCATACTTTGCACTGTATATAAAAATTAACTCAAAGTGGATTATAGACTTATATGTAAAACCTAAAACTATAATGCCTCCAGAAGCGAACATAGGAGAAAATCCCTGTGACCTTGGATTGGGCAAAGATTTCTAAAATAGGACACCAAAAACATAAACCATAAAAAGAAAAAAAAAACACAGTAGTCTTTATGAACATTAAAAACTATAGTCTTTAAAAAATACTGTTAAGGAAATGAAAAGATAAAATATAGTCTGGTAGAACATATTTGCAAAGCTCGTACTTAATAAAAGACTAGACTCCAGCTGTTAACTGTGTGCATAAGGAACCAGAATAAAAAACTCACCCAACTCAACAGTAAGAAAGCAAATAACTCAATTAAAAAAATGCACAGAAGACTTGGGTAGACACTTCACCAAAGACAGTATGTGGACAGAATCAGCACATGAGATGCTCTGGGTCAGTGGTTATTAGCGTTTATATAAACACAAATTGAAGTCACAAAACCACAATCAGAGGCCACCTATTAGAATAACTAACTTCCCCCATGTCCCTTCCCAATCTGACAATAGCGGAGCTGGCAAAGATGGGAAAGGGGTGAGCTTTCACACACTGTGGATGCCAGGTGGCACAGTCACTTTGGGAAACTGATCAGCAGTTTCTTATAATGTTAAACACACCTATTTTACAACCCACAATCCTGTGCTAGCTATTTACCCAAGAGAAATGAAAATACACACTCAGGCAAAAACCTATACACAAACGTTTATATGGCTTTGTTCATAATCACCTCCAACTGGAAGCAATGAAAATGTCCACCACTGGTGAATGGGTAAAATTACCGTGGCGAATCCATACCCTGGAGTTCTGCTCATCCATGAAAAGGAAGAAACTACGCACACACACAACAGCATGAGTGAATCTCGAAGTGTATTTTGTAAGTGAAAGCAGCCATGTGATTCTATTTTGTAGGAGTTTCCAGAAAAGGCAAATCCATGAGGATGGAAAACAGACCAGTCATTGCAAGGGCCTGAGTGTGGGGAGGGGATCGACTACCAAGGGACAAGCGGGAACTTTGGGGGTTATGGGAACGTTTTGTATCTTGAGTATGGGGGTGGTCACATGGCTGTGTGCATTTGCCGAAATTCATAGACCTGTATGTCAAAGGTGCAGTTTTTGTAGGTGAAATACAGTCTCATAGCTGCATTCCATGTGGTCTAACCTGCCCGTTGCACGTGAAGGCAATAAAAGTGGCAAAGAAGTGCGTGAAAGTAGGTGTCCTTGGTGTGGGAGGGACGACACTCACCAGCCAAGCCACAGCTGGGAGAGGATTCTCTGTTGAGTGGAGTGAGAGGAAAATACTGCTCAGGGGTCCGATTCCTTCTCACCAGAGCCTGCTCACACAGACACCCCTTCCAGTCCTTTTGCCTAAAGCAGGCCTCTCTCCTGGGGGCAACCAGGCTCTCAGGAGTTGAGGGACAACTGTGTTCCGGATAGCACCATTCCCCTGGGACTTCAATCTTCACATCTCAGCGCCCCTTTGTTTGCCTGCCATCCCAGCTGCCACTGGCGTCCCATAGACATTTCCTCTGAGCTGACAAGTAAAACGCCAATAATTCTGTCAGGCCGAAGTTACTCTCACAGCAAACCATTGAACGGTCATTTCAAAGGGGCAAAGAATAGAAGCTGTCTTTAAAGCTCCCCTGACAGGAGAGATTTAGGAACACAGAAGGGTATTATTGGGCTGCACCATTACTGGATGCACATTCAGCGACAGGCCTGACACGGCTGGAGATAAGATCCCTCAGTATCTTTGTGCTTTACCTCCTGGTAGATTTGATCTGATTCCCTTGCTGACAAAGTTCTCTATCAAGAGCTATTTCATTTCATGAGGGGAGGTGGCTGCAGAGAGTACTGTTTTGTCTTCAGAAAAACAGGTCCATTTTTGGACTACTTTCTTCAACATTTCACCTCCCTTGAAGGTTTTCTGCCTTGAGCTCAAGTTGCCTAGAATTGTCACACTCTCTGACTCCACAACCCAGGCTTCAGGGTGGCTACAGAAGAGTTTCTAACAGAAGCCTGATATGAGGCCATGAACTGACATGATTGGAAAAGTTCTCCCCATCTGTAAGGAGTTTTTCTTTCTAGATCTATAAAAATGTCTGAAAGATGTGGTCACAGGAAGTAGAAAAGAAACCCTTGCTTTGGTAGAGTACGAGGTTTGGCAATTGAGTTCATGAACCCATCCTAGGAAAGTGTTACATACCTCTTTGCCTAATATCACCATGGTGTCTTTCAAAGTATCCCCCTTGGGAAGTTAAGCACTGACAGAGCCTATTCTACCCTTCAAAGAAATTTGGGAACTTTTTCTCTGGAATGGCCTGAATGTCATCAAAATATCTTTCTTTGAAACCCACACACACACACACAAAAAAAAAAAAAAAAAGAAAAAATGTCTTCCTTTCAATGTTTCCTTTATGTTCGAGTAAAGAAAAAAGTCAATGGGTCTAGATCTGGTGAGTCAGAGGGTTTTCCAAGACAATTTGTTGACTGGCTAAAAACTCTCTCATAGACAGTGTCTCGTGAGCTAGTGCACTGTCACAATGCAAGAGCCATGAGTTGTTGGCCAAGAGTCTCAGTTAAGATTTTCCAGTTTCTCCATCAGTGTTTCCTTGGTCTGCTATGCTTCTCACAGTTACCCAGTGATTTTGACATACAATTCAATGATGTTTTGCAATGTTTTTGTCAGTTCTGCTCTTACTGAGCACCCTGACCTCTCTTCATTAATGATGCTTTCCCTTCTCTAAGAAAAGGTTTAATCCATTTGCACAATGCCATTTTCCTCATGGCATTATCTGCATACACTTAGACTAACATGTCCCTGATTTCACTTCCACTCTTTCCACATTTAACAATAAATTTATTGTTTGTTTGTTGTTCTAATTCAAGCTCTGACATTCTCAGGAAGGCACACAAAAATACACAAAGGTAATGAACGCCACTCAGCAAGACACTGCCATGTGTCAACACGAACACAACTGTGAGACGCTGATATACCAAGGTGATAAAACCTTACTGAGTTGTTTGTACAGTACTGCCAATTAAACGCACAGCAGCAAGTTCACAGACTTAATTGTCAGACCTCATATTTATTTTATCATATTTTAGGGAAAAATTGATAGAGAGAAGGCATTTGCTCTTGGCCTTTTCTTTTCACAGCTTCCATGAGAAACCCCATGAGAGACCTGGGACTTGAACAGATAACTTACAGATCTTGTTTCACCAACCTGAAACTTTCTTGAGATTCTCAGGTTTATTTATCTTTACATTTTTAGCCATGTAGAGGGGAGGGAAGAAAAGGAGGGAAATTACTATCTATTGAGCATCTATTGTGTGCTGGGCCTCAGGGGAGATATTTTATCTGCATGTGCTCATGTATATACAAATACAAGTGTATTGGATGGCTTTTGCAAGAATATTGCTGCATAACAAACCACCCCAAAGCTCAGTAGATTGAAAAAGCCTCAGTCATTTATTATTGTTCACAGATCAGTTTGGTTTGGCTGATCTAAGTTGAGCTGGGTTGGGCTTGGTTGGGTGACTTTTCTTTCTATTGTAGGTCTGTGAGTTAGCAGAGATTGTTCTATTTCCGGCTGTAGTTGTTGGGGTAGCTCTGTCCTATGTGTCCCTCATCCTGGGACCAGTGGTTTAGACAAGGCATTCTCTTCTTTTGGCAATCTCAGAGGAACAAGAGAACAAGTGGAAACATGCTAGGAACTAGAGCATCATCATGTTCAACTGAGTCCATCAGTCAAAGCAAGTTACCTGACCAAACCCAAAGTCGAGGAGAGAGGCAAGAATGTGGTAGGTATGGCTTCAAAGTCACACGGCCAAGCATGAGGGAGAAGTGAAGATCAAGGCCAATAATGCAGAATCTACAAAAAAATGTTCAATCCTGACAACAACCCTATGTGTTAATATGACACTGTTCCCTGGTCCACTGATGAGAAAACTGAGTTCAGGGGAGGTCAGCCCTGGGTTTCACAGTCTTACAGCCCGTTCTCTTTTCAGCAGACCATGAGTTCTCTCTGTGGAGTTTTCTGGTGCTCCATAAATACATGATATATATAGGTTAATAAATAAAAAGCCACAAGTCCAGCTGACAGAAAATTTCAATCAAGGATCTCTTATGAAACTAAATTCCAGTTTGTCTGAGGTTTTCTGTGCGTAGGGATTCTGGTTCTGTGTCATTCCCACATCCTGGTATTGATCGGGGCTTAGCCAGCTAGGCCAAGGATGTTAGATCCTTGGTCATGTCTGGACCAAATAAGACAAGAAGGCACACACACCAGGGTCTCCAGCACGGGAGGGGCACCCAGCTACTGCTTTTGCCAAATGACTCTTTTTTTTTTTTTGAGGCAAAGCCTCAAGCTGTCACCCTGGATAGAGTACTATGGAATCACAGCTCACAGCAACCTCCAATTCCTGGGCTCAAGTGAGTCTCCTGCCTCCGCCTCCCAAGTAGCTGGGACTACAGGCGTCCGCCACAACGCCCGGCCATTTTTTGGTTGCAGCCGTCATTGTTGTTTGGCGGCCTGGGCTGGATTCGAACCCGCCAGCTCAGGTGTACATGGCTGGCGCCCTAGCCGGTTGAGCCACAGTCACCGAGCCCAAATGACTGTCTTGATTGCTGGAGGATCCCAGATCAAGCCTGCTCTGGGTGACTTTTTTAATCAAAATTAATTATATCAACATGAAGAAATGTGTCCTTCAAGGTCAGCTGCCAAGTTCCCACATGACTTCTCTGATCTAGCAGGGTTGTGTAAATGGTTGTAACTTCCTGTCTGTCAACACTGACTCTGTGAATGGGGAAGGTTGAAGAGTTTCCTGGTGCCCTCGGGCTATATTCTCACAGAAGAGCTTGTCGGAGTTTGGGGAGGAGATTTCTTGGAGAAGCAAAGCCTGGTGGCCTGAGCGGCAATGGTGATTCAGGAGGTGACTTTCTCCTCTGTGAGTCAGCGAGGTGCTGCAGGAGGCACCCGTGGGAGTCTGTTTACTGTGCATTTCCTGTCAATAGAGTTGTTTCTCTGCCTACAGTGTCACCAGAAGGCTGCACTCGGCATGGGCGCCTGCAGAAAAATGGACAGAGGCAAATGGTCCACAAGGCAGTCCTTACAGTTCAAATCTCAGCTCACACCAGTAGGATAGAGGCGTCGGGAAGTCAGGGGATGGAGTCACCTTGCAAGGGCTCCTGTTCGTCTGGGGATTTCCAGCATATGCCACTGCCACAATTTGAATAGTTACTTCCGACATCCTGTCCAGATCTCAGGCAAATCACCGTGTCCCATCACTCCTGTTGCTCTCTGAATTTCTGCAGTATTTCTGTGGCTGCTGAGCAGATCCATCTTTGCAGCAGGTGGTCACATCGTTCAGAGATGAGTACAATGGCCTGGCGCTGTTGGCTCACCCTTGTAATCCCAGCACTTTGGGAGATGGAGGCGGGACAGTTGCTTGAGCACAGGAGTTCAAGAGATGAAAAAAACACCTAGTTTTGGAGGAAAGGGTGAAATGTGGTTTTGGAAAAATTTCTGAGCAACTTTGAAAATGTTGGTGGCCGAATGGGGCTGTGAAGTCGCTGCTGAGATTTGTTTCTTAGTGATCTCTCTGTGGACACTGAGTGATTCCCATAGGATTACTCACAAGCACCCACATCTGTCAGAAAGAGGGCTTCCTGGGGCAGGACCAACAGGGTTTATGTCATTTCTAGAGGACTGCCTTTTAGGAGCTGGTCTATTGAAATGAGAGAGGAAAATGAGAAAGGAAGGTGGGAAGGAAGAAAGGAAACAACACTTTTTGGATCACAAACCACAAACCTGGTAATTCACCCATTTTATTCTTTCAACAAACTTTTGAGCTTGCTAATTTTTTTTTTTTTTTTTTTGAGACAGAGTCTTATTCAGTCGCCCTTTGTAGAGTGGCATCACATAGCTCACAGCAACCTCAAACTCTTAGGCTCAAGCAATCCTCTTGCCTCAGCTTCCTGAGTAGCTGGTGCTACAGGCGCCTGCCATAACATCTAGCTAGTTTTTCTTCTTCTTAGTAGAAATGGGGTCTCATTCTTGCCCAGGCTGGTCTCAACCTCCTAAGTTCAGGCGATCCTTTGCCTCAGCCTCTCAGCGTTCTAGGATTACTGGCATGAGCCCCTGCCTGAGGTGGGTACTTTGATGTTCATCTTACAGACAAGGAGATGGAGATTCAGAGGGGTTATATACACTTGTTTTTCTCCTTTCAAACATTGACACAACCATATCATGGCTGCACCTCCTTTGAGACAAATGGCCATAACTTTTCCTCTATCTCATCCATGCTTTTTGGTATTCAATTTCTCAGATTCCCCCAGAAGTTAGATATTGGCCTTCTAGAAAAGACAAAACCATTGTTCCTTCTTGTAGGTGGCCAAGGGAGGCTCTTAACTAGCATCTTGCTAGCCCCCAAGATTGTTTCAGCCACTCCTAGACTTCTACTAGAAAAATCAAAATGACACTATTCAGCTCATTAGCTGTGATGGGGCCACACGGCAATTTAACCAACAGGGCCGACCTCTTGACCTTGGAGGGATTTCCATCTGGGGCATAGGTTTATGGATGACCAAATCAAGGACTACACAAATACACTCAGTAAATAAAATGTTAATACTGTGTTCAGACAAAGAAGTCAACAGTATGGAGTATATTTTGTAAGCAAAGTACTGAAGCTGGCCATTCCATCCAGCTCTTTCTTCTGGGGAAGGATAGCAAGATAAAATAAAATAATTTCACTAGAAAGCACATATCTAATCACCTTTGCAAACTGGCCTCCTATCTGGCTTATGTTTCTACATGTTTCATGTCTGTCCCTACATGTTTTCTTATTTCAGCTTTTTCCATAGTAAGTGTGCTTAGAGGTCTGATTTCTGAGCCAATTCTTATTTTTTATTTTTTGAGACACAGTCTTAATATGTTGCCCTCAGTACAGTGCTGTGGCATCACATCTCATAGCAACCTCAAACTCTTAGGTTTAAGCAATTCTCCTGCCTCCACCTCCCAAGTAGCTGGGACTACAGGCACCTGCCACAATGCCTGGCTATTTTTTGGATGCACTTGTCATTGTTGTTTAGCAGGCCCACGCTGGGCTTGAAGCCTTCAGCTTTGGTGTATGTGGCTGGCGCCCTACTCAACTGAGCTATGGGTGCCTTGCCTCTTAGCCAATTCTTAGTGTATGACAAGGTGGCTTCCAATATTTTTTTCTTCTTTCCTCAGGGCCAAGTTTGTAGCCAGCAGCTACTTGGTACTTGGGTACCAACTCTTCCTTCTTTCCTGCTGAGACATCAATACTCGCTCTTTCTCTGCATAGCCTTCTATTTTTTTCCATCTTCCCTCCACTACTCTTTTTAAATTCAGTATGAGACTTGAGCTGGGAGAAGGTTTGATGCTGGTCTGTAAGCAACGGGGAGCCACTGAAGGTTTGTGAACATGGGGCTGACTCTATTAATAGGGAAGAGGAGGGGCTGGCAGGGTTGGGGTGTGGTGCAGTGGACAGCAAAGGACTGAACTGGAGAAGTCATTTATGACTCTAGCAACAGTTGAGGAAAGAATAGTAAGACTCCTCAACTAGGACACTGGGGTTGAGAATAGAAAGAGAAGAATTGTTGCTACAGAGCTCTTCTCCCTCTGGGACTCCTAGCGTTTACATTCAAGATAGCTCCAGGTTGTATTTTTTGTATAAAGCTGTCAGCCACCTTGGAAATGATCCAAAGATAAGAGGTGTGTAATTCTGGTTGTGATGTGGGTAAGGGTAAGCCTTGTACAAAATAGAAGTATCAGGAAGGAGATTTGGTCTCGGACAAAGAAAGGAGAGAAAATAACTTGAGTTATAAATTAAAGGAGACTTCTCAGAGTCAGATGAAGAAAGTGGGTGAAGAAGGATGACCAAGTCTCCTCACAGGAGGAAAAGGGAAGGAGGAGGGGCTATGTGGTCCATGGAGAGAGGAGACATCCAATCCATCTCTGTGGAGTTTAGTTGACAAGGAATTCCATTTATAGGAGAAAATATTTTATTTAGGAAAAGATCTAAGCTGGGAGAAGTGGCTTGTGTTTATAATCTCAGCACTTTGGGAGGGCTGAGGTGGGAGGATCACTTGAGGTCAGCAGTTCAAGACTAGCCTAGGCGACATAGTGAGATTCTGTCTCTACAAAAAATAAAAAAAATTAGCTGGGCATGGTGTCATGTACCTGTCATCCCAGTTGCTTGGGAGGCTGAGGCAGGAGGATTTTCTGGGCCCAAGAATTTGAGGATGCAGTGAGCGAGGCTGACACCACTTTTAGCCAGGTTACAGTGCAAGACTATCTCTTAAAAAACAAAAGGTCCTGTTTGCTATAGAAGGAGAGATGTTAGGGACACAGTTTAGTGAGAATCAATGAATAAAATTCTCTGGGGTGGCACCTGTGGCTCAAAGGAGTAGAGCACTGGCCCCATATGACAGAGGTGCTAGGTTCAAACCCAGCCCTGGCCAGAAACTGCCAAAAAAAAAAAAAATAAATAAAGAACAAAATTCTCTGTGTTATAAACAAATAGAAATTTGGTGATGGAGTGGAGAAGTGGGGCAAAGAGAAGATCAGAGGGTAGGGAGGGTATCAGGACATCATAGTGTGTTCTGGGCTTTTCAGAATGGAGATGCCACTACTCAGTGAGAAATGATTTGCATTTCTGTGATGTCATCCCTTTCCCCAATACCTTCAGGAAAGTCTGCTACCTCCTAAATGCCACTGCGGCGTGTTTCCTAAAACAGCAACCAGAAATGTGCTGGGACCCATGTCCAGGCAGATGGTGTGGGGCAGGGGGACTGCCTGCAAGGTGGGTGAGGCTGCCCACCTGCTGCTTACTGGGTTCAGCTGTGGGGACATAAACCTGGAAGAGACCCTGAAATTAAGTTTTTTTTTTTAAATAATTTTATTGAATCATAATTATGTACATTGGTGCAATCACAGGGCATGATTCATATACATTCAGAAATATTTTGATCGTGCTGTTACAGATATCCTTCATGGCATTTCCTTGATCACTATATAAAGACATTAATACTCTACCTTTAATAAGTTTTGCCAGTACCCTGCTAAGATGCACCGTAGGTGTGTTCCCACTAATTGCCCTCCCTCTACAGGGAAAGCTGAAATTAAGTTTTTAGGAACACCCAGAAACCTTCAGGGGAGGATTCTGGTTTCCGCAGGTCAAGGAGTGATGTTTAGCTGGTGGTATCTGGTCCGTAGGTGTGAGGAGATCTCAGATGGTGGCTGGATGGCAGGTCTCGGCTGTTCTGTTTGCATCAAGGGTCTGGGTCATCGAGTGTCGTGTACTGATATGGATTGGCTACTGCTAAATCAGTCACTTCAGATCAGCTTAGAACTGAAACTTGAGAGTTGCTGGCCAGTAGGCAAGGCCTGAGTTCTGCGTCTGATCTCTGTGGGTGAGTCTGGAAGCAGGAGCGGCAGGAGACTCTGTGTAAGCGTCAATGTTTTGGGTCCTTCCTCCGTGCTGCAATTGGGATGCCTTTCTTGATATTCCTTCAAACTACCTCTCTCTAAAAAAATGTAAGAGGTACTCCAAGCCAATGCATCTCAAGCTTAAACGTGCACGAGAGCCACCTGATGGCTCATGAAAACCACGTGCTGAGCCCCATCTCCGATGTCTGGGAATGAGACCTGACCATTTGTATTCCTAACATGTTCTCATGGGATGTGACTGTCATGTCCATATACAACCTAATGTGTGTTTATTGAGTTCCCGTTTAGGGCTCTAGGAGGCAGGGTGTTTGGTTGCAAGCAACAGAAATTGAATCTAGCTAATTTACCCAGAGTCCCTGGAGTTTCATGGAAAGATATTAGGAGCTTATTGGTGCAAAGGGAAGGCTGGAGACTCAGGGTTATTAGACAAGAGGACTCCAGAATTTAACTGAAAGGATACACCTGCAGGAATGAATTAGTTCTGATGAACTAAAAGATGGTCTGGAAACCACAATTTGAGAACTTCTGTCCTAGATCAGCATTGCTTAAACTTTAATGCACATACGATACAACTGGGATCTTATTAAAATGCAGGTTCTGATGCCCTAGGTCTGGGCTAGGGTTTGAGAGTCTGCATTTTGACCAGCTCCTGGGTAATGCTGTTCATATAATAGGAGGAGGAGGAGGAGGGAGGACCCCCCTTGGAGTAGCATTACCCCAGTCATGCTGGCTTTAGGTCAAGTGTTTCTACCATCCTAGGAGTAAGTACCTCCTTTCAGCTAACGTTCTCCCACCCAAGTTCTAACCACGCCCAACTTTGCTTAGCTTTCAGCATCAGAAAGGATCAGGTGCATTCAGGATGGTATGGCCATGGGCTGCTATTCTCAACTGCTTCACAGGGGCCTGATTGTCTCTCCAGTCTGTGTGTCTGCAATGCCCTGCAGCCTACCCTACCTCACTTCCCCGCTGGAAGCTGAGCTGCCCAATCAGCTGAGAGCACCTGTTCATTCCAACACGGTGCCACGGGGACAGTTAAGCCTCTCAGGCTCTGGTTCTTTCTGATTGCTGAGTGTACCCTCCCTCTTGTTCCCCAGGGCCTGCCTTGCCCTCTTGGTGCTGGCAGTGACCCCCCTGAAGTGCCAGCTGTTCCTTTGCCCTTGAAACCCTGCTGAGTTTCTCTCCTGGCTTCACTACTGTCCCTGGCCACTCCTAAATGACTCCGTGCTCTAAAAACAAGCCTGCCACAACCTGGGCTGGCAGCTGGTCTGACAATAGGGCAGGAGGAACTTGGAGATTGTCCAGAATAAGGAGGAGTTAAAAGACAGAAACAATGGGGACACAGACAGAGGAACAGGTGTTAATTTATCCCTCCCACAAAGGCTGCTATTTGCAGGATTCATATAAAAAGAAGGAAATCAACCTAATAGGCAGCACAAGGGGATTAGTGGGTGGTTACTTGTAGGGGGGACGGTAGAAAGAGAAGTGGGTTAGGGTTCAGAGAACCTGAGTTCTAGTCCTTATTCCAACATCAGTCAAGAACCCATAGGCCTCAGAGTTCCTATTTATAAGAAGAGAGGGTTGGGTTGAACCATCTTTGAGATACTACATCTTTTAAAACATCACTTATAACTAAAGGGATTGTCAAGGAAGGCTGGGGATAATTGTGAGCTTTGGAATATGAAACCTGCATTTGAATCTCTGCTTCTCTAGCTCTTTAGCCGGAGGCCCTGGGCATATCACTTGAGTAGCTTTCTCACCAGTGAGGGTTACAGGGAGTAAATGGAAAGAACCTCAAGTAGTTGCTGGTGCATAGTGGGCACTCCAGAAACAGAAGCTAATATTATGACAGTCATGAAAAATGTTAAAAACCTGTTCCTTTTCACCACATTCCCTTTAGTTGTGTTAGATACAAATGCTCAAATGTGTTTTCTTTCTTTCTTTCTTTCTTTCTTTCTTTCTTTCTTTCTTTCTTTCTTTCTTTCTTTCTTTCTTTCTTTTTTTCTTTCTTTCTTTCCTTCCTTCCTTCCTTCCTTCCTTCCTTCCTTCCTTCCTTCCTTCCTTCCTTCCTTCCTTCCTTCTTTCTTTCTTCTTTCTTTTCTTTCTTTCTTTCTTCTTTCTTCTCTTCTCTTCTCTTCTCCTCTCCTCTCCTCTTCTCTCTCACTCTCTCTCTCTCACTCTCTCTCCCCCTTCCTCCCCCTTCCCTCCCCTCCTATTCTTCCTCTTCCTTCTTTTTCTTCTTTACTAGAAATCACTTCCATTCTGCCCTGCCCACACTAGCTCCTCAGATAGCCGGTGTTTGCTCAACTCAGCCTCCAAGAAAATGTGTCTCAAACTCTTGGAACAAGAAGGTAACAACAGTCAAAGCAGCATGTTGCCATACTTAGCAAGTTTTAGGGAATTATTTAATACTAAATCATAGAAAAACTGACTGAAACACAAGCTGGCCAACAGCTCCTGTGGGCCTTGTAAACCGAAGTAAATGTTTGGAAACTGGGTAGCGAATGGGACAAAATAATTTTGTATTCTCTATTGCTTTGAAAATAGTTGCCGTGGGATGCTGAACACAGCAGGGGGTCATTAAATGGGTCTTGACTGAAAGAAGCATGTTCTAGTAGTTTAATAATTCCAGCCCCTGGAGACTGTAGTGAATCCTGGATGTGACTGTCATGTCCATATACAGCCTGGTGTTGTGTTTATTGAGTTCCCATTTAGGGCTCTCGGAGGCAGGGTGTTTGGTTGCTAGCAACAGAAATTGAATCTATCTAATTTACCCAGAGTCCCTGGAGTTTCATGGAAAGATATTAGGAGCTTATTGGTGCAAAGGGAAGGCTGGAGACTCAGGGTTATTAGACAAGAGGACTCCAGAATTTAACTGAAACGATACTCCTGCAGGAATGAATTAGTTCTGATGAACTAAAAGATTTATCAGGGATGTCCAACCCACTGCCTGAGGGGTTGAATTTCCTCATGCTGATTTCCTGAGGATGTTTTTTGCTTATCTGTGGTATGGGATATCAGGAAAAGTATGCTTGGACCTCTCTTTTTGCTAATCAGCTTTGGTTAGTGTTTGTGTATTTAACGTGTGGTCCAAGACAACTCTTATTTTTCCAATGTGCTGCAGAGAAAAAAAAAAAAGGTTGGCTGAATTTGACACATTTCTTTGTCACTTAAGGAAACGAACTTTGCGTTTGTGCTGTCATCCTCTCAGGCCCAACTCCCAAATAGGACACATCCCTCAGTGACCCTGTTATCAGCAGCTCACAAGAGGCATAGTGTCACATTGGAATGCCAGCCCATATATTATTTCCACGTCCAGCGTTACTTTATCCTGCTATTTTGCTTATAAGGTGGAACAGTTATAAGGGCATTTATGTGATTCATGTGTCCAACACTCAGCCCAAAGGATGGTGTTGCCATCAACATTCATTTCTAGTATTGGGCAGTTGATTTCTTAGCATGCCTGGGGTTATTGTTTAGTCATTTCCTGCCTGATGTATTTAAGGTTTATAAATAAATACTTAGGACAGTGTGCACCTATTATCTATAGAATAATTCAGGAGCTTGTTTTGGCCAAACAACTCCATCCACTCCGGACAACATGGTATGCAACACTATTTCAGAGCACAACTAGTGAATCATGACACTGGATCCCCTGTGCCTTATTTCCCCAATTATATTCTGAAATGAGCATAACAGCACCTACAGAGCATGTTTGTTATAATAAATTACACACTATATACAAAGCACCTGACATATTGTACGCAAAAAACATAAAAGGCAAGGATTCGGTGCCTGTGGCTCAACGGGCTAAGGCACCAGCCACGTACCCCTGAGCTGGAGGGTTTGAATCCAGCCCGGGCCCGCCAATCAACAATGATGGCTGCAACCAAAAAAGGCAAGAATTCTTTTATATTTCTTCAATATCTTTTCCCACCCCCATGTAATAATCAGTGACTAAGCCTTTGTTGATTAATATAAAAAGTGTTCAGGCAAGGGGAGGGTGGAAGAAGGAAAGGTGTGGCCATATTTCCTAGCCCTTAGATCTCTTCATGGTAAGGAATTTGGTTACAATCTCCAGCAGAGCATCTTCTGCCTGCAACCCTGCCATGTTTTGGCTATTTGAGCATTCCTCATAATTTTACTTCTAACTTAAGGGTGATGTGGGATTACTGTTTTCTAAAAATGATTATGCCTCATTTTGTGTGAAAATGATAAAGTAGATGATTATCTTTAAGTATCTGATGTGAAGACAGATGAATGGCTAACAAACATTTGAAAAAATACTCATCGTCCCTGATAGTCAGAGAATTGCAAATCAAAACCACCCTGAGATACCATCTAACTCCAGTGAGAATGACCCACATCACAAAGTCTCAAAGCTGCAGATGCTGGCATGGATGTGGCGAGAAAGGAACAGTTTTATACTGCTGGTGGAACTGCAAACTAATACAACCTTTTTGGAAGGAAGTACGGAGAATCCTCAAAGAACTCAAATTAGACCTCCCATTTGATCCTGCAATCTTATTATTGGGCATCTACTCAGAAGAAAATCATTTTATCATAAAGACATTTGCACTAGACTGTTTATGGCAGCTCAATTTATAATCATCAAAATGTGGAAAGAACCTAAATGCCCATCAACTCAGGAATGGACTAACAAGCTGTGGTACATATATACCGTGGAATACTATTCAGCCACTAAAAAGATGGAAACTTTACATCTTTTGTATTCACCTGGATGGAAGTAGCATGCATTATTCTTAGTCAAGCATTACAAGAATGGAGAAGCAAGAATACAATGTACTCAATTGTAATATGAAGGCAGTAGATGATCTAATACAAGGGGGATGAGGGATCGGGGAGAGGGGAGGAGAGAGGAAGATGGGGGGTCTCAGTGTATGGCACACCTCTTGGGGTTGGACACAATCACAAGAGGGACTTTACCTAACAACTGTGATCAATGTAACCTAATTCTTTGTATCCTCAATGAATCCCAACTTAAAAAAAATTCTGTGAAAGCTTTCAATCTAGTAGTATGTGCTCTTAAGAAGGCTTTGCAATTATGTAGTACTAGCCTACCTTTGACTTCTGCTTAAGTAGTGTTAATAAACATTTCGAATTAAAAAATAAATATCTGATAATTTATTTCCTGCCTTGCATCACTCTGCTCAAGACACAAAGTCCCAGAAGAGAACAAGAGAGAGGGTGAGAGCAGTGGTGATGCACCTGACCTCTCAGCCAAGGGAGGGTCTGTTGCCCTGGGTTACAGCTCTACCCAGAAAATTAGGGCAAGTTGATTTTTATAAAAGCAAATTGGGTTACAGTTACCAGCATAGGAGGGAATGTAGCTGTCCCAAACCCCCAAATCTCCACTCCTGGGTTCTCAGCTTAAATTTCCATTAAAAATCACACAGCTCAATAAACAAATCACTCCAAAATGGCAATCGAAGTTTGGACAAAAAAGAGAGTGAGAAATAGCATAATTTAATCATTTTTTCAACTCCTAAAAGTACTTTTTTTGTAACTAACAATTCCCAATGGGGGAACAGAAGGAAAATGTTTATATAAGTGCATGTGTATATAATATATAATTGTTTATATGTGTGTATAGATACACATCACACCCACGCACACATAGATATAATTGGATCTAGAGTAGAATATTTTATGTAGACACAGTTCATTAAAGTTACCCAATACTGGCAGACAGTAATCTGTTGGCATAGCTTGTTTGAGGCTGTCACCCTCCTGCCCAGCTCTGTCCTGATCCCTGTCTGAGTCAGCCAGGCTGTCTGTCTCTAGTCTATTATGTAACAGAATTAGTCCCTTTGCTAATTCTGGCATTTAGACAGAACCCAGGGATAAGTGGATTTGGTGGTCCTTGTCCTCAGGAAGTCCTAAATCAAGAAGAGAGATCACGGTAGTTTCAAAGCGGAGAAATTCCATATGGCTTGTGACCCTAAGAATGCCATAGTTGGGATAAGAAGTGTAGCCTGTGTCAGGACCCCACGGGCTGCTGGCTTCAGGTTTTGTTTCTGTACCATTTACTGCATTTGGTTCTGTGGGAGACCCAGGGGTTTGCTCATTCCCTGTCCTTCATTTCTTTGCTTTGTAATCCCATGTCTCACTTGCACTAACCTGGTGCCAACTAGTTGGGTCCATTTCAGCGCCATGAGGTTGCTGTGGACAGTGAGAAAGTCTGTTCAGGCCCCTTGGGTGCCTGTCTGTCCGCCAGATCCTTCCTGAGAGGGGACCGGGTCTGCCAAGAGCAGGTTAATCCAGGCTCACTCCCTCTCAGCTCCTCAAGTCCCCTCTGCAAGAGAACTCCAGAAGGCCGGCTTCTCACCCAGCTCCTCTGGAAAGCTTTCCCTTTCCTCTAGGGGTGGACATTTTCTCTGGTCATTAAGCTCTCCTTGGTGTCCATGGGTTGATCTGAGACCCATCCCCGAAGCTCTGTGGGGGCAGCTTGACCAGCATGCAGAGTGAAAGGGCAAGCATTATCCATGTCCACCTCTTCCCATCTGCCCTCTTGGAGAGAGGCCAGTCAGAGGAAGTGTACAAGGGATTTTGTTTAGTTTCATTTTTATTCATTTGTAAGTCTTCAAAGCGGAAGAATTAGGCTCAGGCAGATGATGGGTAGTATAGGTCCCACTAATGAGGAGAAAATTGGGGAAATGTCTCGGAAAGCTCTGCTCTGATTGTCTTACCAGTCTACTCAAAAGTCTCACTCTCTCCCTCTGCCCTGGGAGGCAATCTAGACCTTTGCTGTCAGCATTCGAGGTCCTGCACTGGAAGTTGGCCATGCCTCCACCTCCCCAACCTCGGTTTTAGCTCCACTGGGCAACTCTTCATCTCCTAAACACCCCTCTTCTTGCTTGTCTCACCGCAGCCCTTTACCCGGAATGTCTTGTCCTCCATCGGACTACTTCTGTGAAGGAAATGCTCCCAGTTTCTCCAGCTGGCGCGTCTCCCGTGCTTTCCCCTCTTAGGACATTTGTATGCGGCCCTCCTGTTCTTTTCTCTCTTGCTTTCTGGATAACTTGTGTACTTTCTTCATTGCATCCTATTTCTTATTTGATGACTCGTCACTCAAGATGAAAGAATTTGGGAGGGGCTCAGAGCTCCCGTGTGCATCACCTCATGCCTCCAATCAATTAGCCATTCTTTTCACCGGCTCAATGTTTCTGGAATCTATCTTCTTTTCCCTTGTAAGTATCAGCTCAGTTGTTGGTCCTCGACACCGCCTAGGAGGTCACTTCAATGATCTTCCAAATGGGTTCCTTGCTATGGTCATCTGGGCTCAAATCCATTGTCCTCACACAGCTGGTGTTTTTGTGCTTTTCTCCCCCTAAGTTTGGGAACTTTCTCGATAGCAATCACATCATGGTTACTGGGTGCACAATAGGTGCTTAGTGAACACTGAGTGAATGAAAGGTGAACAGGTCATGTTACAGGATGGGGGGTGAATGGTGCTTAACATGCATGGCTGGGAGGATATTGCACAATCCTTGACTCACACAGCACCTTGTTGGTGGGTAAGGGGACTTCCCTCTCCAACCCCACTTTATGCATCTGTAAAATGACAAGACTGACTTCATTTTTAGGGCCCAGTAACACACCTACTTCTCTCTGAATTCATTTGCATCTTTCTCACAATTAAGCAAACATTTTTAATTATTGGAGATAACGCTTCCCTCATTGAAAAGTGTTTTCATTTTTATATTAGCTTGTTACCCAGGTCAGCTAAATGTTCGTTCTCTTTTCAAGTGAACATAGGCAGATTAGGAAGAAGATAACTGAAAAGTTTTCTAATCTAGTGTGTGAACCTTGCCCTTTTCAACATCTGAGCAGGTTTCTGGTCCACCTAAGTCTTCAAACTTCATGGCTGGAGGCCCATAAATCAGAATCAAGTTAAAGAGTATCTGGAAAATCTGCTTAGACATAAAAATCAATAAAAGAAAAGGAAGCAAGACTGATTTCAAGCTACAAATGATATAAGTCCTGGTGCAAGTCTTCCTCCTTTGAAGGTGGAAATCCAAAATGTTAATTCAACATTTGAGGGGTGTGACAATGATGATTATGCCAGGAAATTTCCCCCTGTGTGGTGGGGTTGGGAAAATGTGCTCAAAAAGTAACTATATAGCTCTTTCCCCCACCCCCCATCAAGACCTTACCTGAATTCAAATATTCTATCCTCTTTTTTCCCCAGAAGTATATCCATATTAGTCAGTTCAGTTGGGAAAATGTAGCCATTGCATCAGAAAGTCTTGTATAGTTTTGGTAAATCTATACCAGGTTTATCTTGCCTGTAAGAATGAAATAAACATAATATTAATGTCAGGGACTTCTTAAATTCCTTCTACTTGCCTATTTCTAACTTCTTTGCAGAAGAAGCCTCTGTCTGAGGCTACCGAATCCCAAGCCTCAAAGTCACAGTTTTCCTGGAAACAGAATTCTTCTACTTGATATTTGCCCATTTTCTTCTGTGGAGCCTTTAAAAGAGACTGGAGCAATGTGGTGGGCTGCTGGACTTTCGGTTAGAGGACAGCCTTGGGAAAGCCAATTGGGTGTGTGTGACCAAGGGAATCGAGCTAGACACGGCCCATCTCGTCACTTGTGTCAGGGAAATGAGAGAGGAACCATCTGGAGCTGGAGCAGAACAACACGGGGGTCGGGCGGGGTCCACGTGAGAAGTTGTGGTGGGGGGAGAGTATAATAAGTGGGGATGTCTTAGTCTGTCTGTGTTGCTATAGAGCAGCCGTTCTCAACCTGTGGGTCGCGACCCCTTCGTAACAATGGAAATACACTGCGGCATTAGGAAGGTTGAGAACCGCTGCAGGGGAATGTCTGAGGCTGAGTCATTTATGAAGAAAAGAGGTTTATTCGGCTTGTGATTCTGCAGGTTGGACACGAAGCGTGAACCAGAGGGCCTCAGGCTGCCTCCACTGACAGCGGCAGCGAGGGGCTGGCCGTGGGATCCGCCCACAGCGCGCAGGCGCCTCCCCTTAGGCCCCACCTCCAACTCGGAGGGTGAATTTCAACACCGACGGCTGAACTTCCACACTGAACCCCGAGGAGGCGAAGGGAGACTAGACGGGCGCTGCGGTCTGCATTGATTCTTCAGTAAGAAAGGCCATCGCCTGCCTTCACTCCTGGTAGCGACTGTGCAGCTTCTCTGCGCCGGTGTCCGACTGTCCACATTCACTGTCCCTCTCCCCTTGCCATTTTATCATTGATGGTGAATAATCCACATGACACATTGCAGAGATGTTCCACCTTATTATCGGTGTCCCAGGAGGAGTGTGTGGAGCTGTTGGGGATTAGCCAGGTCCAAGGTGTGGGCTGAAGAGGGCAGAGATTCTGTTCAGGAGGGCGGATCCCTGCAGCCCAGAATGCTGGGGCTAGGGCGGGGAGGACGCCAGCAGGTCAGAGGTCAGGGAGATCAGCGTAATGTCCAGGGGGTCAGAGACTGGCTAGACAGTTGAGGATCACCAAGGGCACAGGTCTGGCCGGCGGCCCAGAGCCACGGTGCCTTGGCATTGTACAGTGGGGATCCCAAGTGCTTCCTTATAACAAGTCAAAGAATCAGTGCTTGTGAATCCTGCAAGAAATTAGATGCAAGATGATTTCTCTAGGGGAGCATATTCACTTGTGTTCTGATGTGCTTTTTGGAGTAGGAGAAAAAGCCGGGTTTACAGATAGCACGTGGGGAGCGATGGGGACCATTTTACACATGTCACTTGCCGTGTGAAAACTTTCCATTGATAGCTGCAACATTTAAACATGGTAAAGCATTTTACATTCACCCCCAAAGGGTACAGAGTTTAGCAAAGTTTGAACGGTGCACTGTAATGCACACAAGGAGTGTCTGTCGGGGCAGCTTGAAGAGAAGGCTGAGGACTGCCAGTAAGTGTCCTGATCTGGCTGGTGGAGGCAGAGGAGGTGGTGGAGGGGAGCGGGGGCTTCTCCTCCTGGCTGCTGACCTGTCAGGGAGGCCAACAGCCCGGTGCCACTGTGCCTCTCCCCCAGAACGCAAGACATTTCCCGCTGTCATCACGGCTACTCTTCAGGTTCTATTCCCCTCTCCTTCAGTATGATTTAAAATTTCTCTTTGTAGCTCAGCGTCTGTGGCTCAGCGGGCTAAGGCGCCAGCCACATACACTTGAGCCGACTGGTTCGAATCCAGCCCGGGCCGCCAAACAACAATGACAGCTGCAACCAAAAAATGGTCGGGCCTTGTGGCGGGTGCCTGTAGTCCGAGCTACTTGGGAGGCAGAGGCAGGAGACCCACTTGAGCCCAGGAATTGGAGGTTGCTGTGAGCTGTGATGCCACAGCACTCTATCCAGGGTGACAGCTTGAGGCTCTGTCTCAAAAAATAAAATAAAATAAAATAAAATTTCTCTTTGCTGCTCCTTTGCACTATGCCTCCTGGGTGAGGCCACGTTGGAGTCTGGCTGAAGCCACACCTTCCTTGTAGAAGTCTGTCTCCTGGCCACCTCTCCCGACTCCGTTTTGCCCTCTATTCATCTTCCCAAGCTGTCACTTGCATCCTGAAGCTTCTCTTGTTGGAGAAATTCGGCAGGACATGGCGGGTGTGTCGGAGACCTGGGCATGAACCCCGCTTCTTACCCACTTTTGCCTTATCCTCATGGTGCCCCCGAGTGAGCCTCTCACTGTTGCCTCAGCTTCCACCTCGCCTGTGTGAGGTGATGCCACCTGGCAGGAAGTGAAGAACTATGATTCTTTTGCTTTAAATGTCCTCCAAATCTGCCCCTCCTGTCCCTTTAATACAGAATGGATCGCCATTTGTGACGGTATGTGTTTGGAGAAATCTTGAAAATAAAGACAAGCTCAAAGGGGAAAAACGAGAGTCATTTTAGTGAGGAAGGAAACTTGCCTTTGATTATAGGCTGGGCAGCTTCTGTGCATGTCCACCCCCGACCTCTTCTGCCTTTAACTCTTGCCATAGCTCATCCCCTGTGCCATTTTGTCCCTCCCTCTCTCTGCTAAGTGGCTGACATTATGGGAGGCCCATGGATAATAAAAGGGTGGTTAGGAAAACAGGCGTTAGCGTCAGATGGGCCTGGGTGATAGTGAATTCCGTCATGGCTTAGCTGATCCTTGATGACTTACTTAATATTTCTAGGTGTCCTTTATTCATTGGTGAAAGGGAGATAACAATAGTGCCTTTCTCCAAGCCATGTGAGGAGTTTGGATTATAGGCCTGGCACATGGTAGTAAATAAATAAACAAACATTATCTCGGAAGCTTCGCCTTCTTCCCACAGCTGCTCTCTCTGATCTGGGCCCCCCGACCTTCCCATGACCTTATGGGACTGCCTGGTTTGATGTTCAGTTTTCACCTAATCATGGGTCCTTTTCCTTGGCCAGCCGCGTGGTCTTTGTCTTCACCACAGAACCCAGACAAAATGCTTGCATAATAAGATTTTTGGAGCAATTAAGTGTTCCTACTAATGAGATGATATTCCAGCATTTTTCCTAGACATCACCAAAAGCGGGGTGAAACCGTTCTTCCCAGGCCACACCTCTGTGCCTGTCCCTGTACAGACATTTTATCCTGTCAGGCCTTCTCTGACCCCCTGTACTAAGTGGCCCCCTAGTCCCCCCACCTCCTGGCCGGGCGATGCCTGCATCCTTTGGGGATGGCCATTCCAAGGCTCAGGTACGGAGAAGCTGCCCGCAGAGAAGTGGAGGGGAGCCGACTTCGCACGCTGTGTGTTTGTCTGTGTGGCTGTGTGAAGATTCAACAGCGGGCACTTCCACTCATTGTCCTCAGGTCTCTGAAGCCCACTGTGCGGAGAGCTTTCCCCATGGACATTTATCTTTGGAGAAAAACTTCAAAACACACGTAAAAGGGAAAAGTTCTCTTCCATGGTAGAACTTACAACTAACATTTGTATGGAGAGCATCTATTTTGGGAGTGACGGGGGAAGAAAGCAGTCTCCAAGCCCCTCCTGGTGTGTGAAGGGAACAGGAGAGAGGCCACAGCAGAAGGGGGCTCCCGGGTTCCCCTGTAATTAGCTCGCCGGCCGCCGACTCTCATCCTGAAGTGAGGGCCGGGCAGGTGAGTGCCCGGGAGTCGGAGCTGGAGTGTGCACCTGCCGGGGCCCCGTGGCCGCTTTGCACCAGACCAGCCTCCCCTTGGCCTTCTGTCCGCGGGTCTCCCCCATGTGATGTGCTGGTGAGTGTTTGGGCAGAGGTCGACCCCAGGCTTGTCAGCACAGGAGGCTGCCTCCAACTCTCACTGGGTCTCTGACTGCACAGTTCTGTTCACAGTTCTGGAGCCAGGAGTGTGCCGCCCTGCAAGTGAAGGGGAGTCAGCTGCCTCCGGCGTTTCATTCCAGGTCATCAGATGGGCTCTATTTTCGGGGCCCATCCATCACCCCATCTTGCAATGTGGAACCTGGAGTTCTCCAAATGCCCGGATCACAGCTGTCACTGTCACACTGCTCAGTGTGTACTCAAAATCCAGGGAGAGAAGCTAAACAGAAACATTTGGAGTTATTAACAAATGAATTAGTAACATTTGCGGGGGGAGTGGAGAAATGTCTGAGCTGAGCTGACCAGAACCAAGGGGCTGTAATGGACCATTTGGGCTGTTAGGGCTCCTCCAGCTTGGTGGTTTTTCAAGTCTTAATTGAGAATGATAAGAGGAAGGGGCAGGGGGAGGGGTAAAGATTTGCTCCCGTTTAGTAGAAATAATGGAAATTCAGAGTCGTGCAGGTGGAAGGAATGGCCTCACTCTGTCAGGCATGTTGGGAAAGGAGGGACAGAGGAGCTGGAGGGCTCAGCAAGAGCGGTGAGGGGCTGGTGGGGTAGCCAGGGCAATGGGGGGAAGCCCCGTAGTGAGCAAACCAGAGCTCCACTCAAGACAGGGCTCACCCACAAATGTGGGAATTCTAGACCCATCAACTGGAAGGTCTGAGACCACTTAGCTACCTACTGTTCTGTTAGTGCTTGAGTTTTCTAGGGAAAGTCTTTAGAGATGGTTCCTGGCCACTTGATTAGCTCAACACTGCAAGGAGGGCCACCTAATAACCTCCCAGTTCTCTTACGTGCCACTTGGACTGTGTTCAGCATGGAATTCATTTTCTTCCTTTCTGTTCTTCTTTTTCTTTCCTTATCTGGATCATTGCATCTTCCTTGTCTGTGGAGAATGGTCATGGGTGACCATTTAAGCGTTTGCTGGAACACACTGTTGTCATGTACGTGGGGAGGGCTGTGAAGGCAGATTTCATTCGGATATTTCCCAGCGGTTGCCTTGGTATCACACGGAGTCCTGGAGAGGTGCTGCCAAGGACAACTCATACAAACAACCCCCCTGAAGACTCTGGCAAGCCCTGTTGAGTGAGACAGTCCTCCCTACGACCGAGTCACAGTGCTGCAGTGGGTCACTGGCACCAGCAGATGAGTTGAAGAATGCAGTTGAGAAATAGTGTCATATTTAAGACCATCCACCTATCACCCTAAAAGGCTCTGTTCAGCCTGCCACATGCACACACTTCAGGATCCCAGGGAAGATGGATAGATCTCTAGTTTCCAAAACACTCTGCGGGTGGCCCAGCAAGGATTTCTGTCAGGATGTAGTTTTGCTTCATGAAGACAAGGAAGGCTGGAACTCAGGACGTAGGTGTCTAACTTATTGATTCCCTGCCTCTCAAATTACTAAAGTTTCTTCCCCACACATCTTGTGTATTTTTGCTTGGTCCCTATAACATGGGGGCAGGTATAATTTTGTATAACTGCTATATAATATGTAACAGATACAGTTAGCCCTATTTTCTTCATGGGGAAACCAAGCCTCAGTGCAGAGAGAGACTCTCTTGCGTGACACATCTCATTGCTGGCAGAGTCTAGGGCATGAGCGCCTATCTCCTGATTTCCAGATACATAATATTTTTGCTAGACCCAAACTAATACAGAACCAGGGCTCTTTATTTGGGAGTAATGAGGGATTCCAGAAATAGCCTTAGCAGTACTTAACAAATGTAAAAAAGCAGAGGTACTGAGGCCAAGGCAGACTGAAAGAGCTATTTCATTGTATCAATTACCATTCAGTTTTGTTACTAGTAATTGAAGTCACATTTATATGTTGCTGCATATTAATTAAAAATACTTGATATTTGATACAAGGTAAAAGTGACACATTGAACAGTCTCTCTGGGCTAACCTCAAATGAGAATCTCATTGCAACCATGGCTTTGCAAAATTGATTAAATGGAAAGAAATGCATTCAAGTGTCCAAGTCTGCATTAGGAATGGTTGCTAACAAGCTCAACCTCTCAGAGCTGCTGGTTGGGTGCACAGTAGGTGCTCAATAAGCACTGATAGATGGATGGATTGATGGAGGTTTCAATGAGCCTTCCATCCCAGGGAGAAGGTGCTTTAATGTGTTAGCTAAAATGATGTTCCAAAAATGAATCAGACTGAAAATTTGAAGACTCATTAGGAAGAAATTCAAACTTACAAAGAGTAAAGAGAATAGTATAATAAACCCTAGATACCCTTCCCCACCTTCAAATACTGATATTCTGCTATTTTTTTTTTTTTTTTTTTTGAGACAGAGTCTTACTCTGTGCCCTTGGTAGAGTTACGTGGCGTCCTAGCTCACATCAACTCAAACTCTTGGGCTCAAGTAGTCCCCTTGCCTCCGCCTCCCAAATAGCTAGGACTAAAGGCATGTGCCCAAGTAGTTTTTCTACCTTCTTTTTAATTATTATTTTTTAAGCTTATTCTTTTAATATATAGCAGGATTCATGTTTGTGTGTGTGTGTGTGTGTGTACATAAATGTAATCATGGGGTACAATGTGTTGGTTTTATATACAATCTGAAATATTTTCATTGAGTTGGTTGACATAGCATTCATGGCATTTTCTTAGTTATTGTGTACAGACATTTATATTCTACATTTAGTAAGTTTCACCTGTACCCTTCTAAGATGCACTGTAAATATGGACCCTTCAATTACTCAGGGATCTTGCTGTTGTTCAGGCTGGTCTCCAATCTTGAGCTCAGGTAATCCACCCTCCTTGGACTCCCAGAGAGCTGGGATTATAGGTGTGAACCACCATGCCCTGGTGCAATATTCTGCTGTTTTTGTTTATCTCTTCCCCTTAATACATTCTCACCAACCCCTTGCCCTCCAATTTTGTTTGGCTGGAGTAGTGTAAAGAGTATTCTGTGCATTGTGTCATTCACCTGTGAATACATTTGCATGTACTTCCAATAAAGATTTAAAAAAACCTCACATCATTAACATGACACAATTAACCATCATTCCTTAATATCACAGAATACTGCTTCTATGTTGATGGCATAGAATTGCCTAAAATGGTGTTCTTTAGATGCTTTAAATTAGGTTTTAAGCATGGCCAGCACGTTGCATCTGGTTAATCTATCATGTCTTTTGAAATGTACAACAATTTCTCCTTCCCTCTATACAAAGAGGGCTAGAGGCTTGAGTAGCTCCAGATACTTAAAAGAACAACTTCATAGATGAAATTGTGCACTTTCTTTTTAAGCTATAGCATGTTGACAAAAATCTTCTGTTTTCTAAACATCCATTTATTCCAGGTCCTAGTTCTTGGACAACACTAATAACATGAGGAATGATTTTTAGATAATGACCCGAGACGCAGTCCTCTACTGCGTGCCCACGGTCAACCTCCTGGAATCACTGCTGCTGAGTGATGGGAGAAGACCACTGCGTGTCAGAAATGAGAGCCACGGAATCTCTCGTGAGGGATTTGTAGGCCAGAGAGGAGACCCCAATTCAGCAACTATTTTCTCTTGTTTTACACATAAGTCTAAGAAGCTTCATTTCGTTTTGACAGCCTGCAGAAAATCTGAAACAAAATTAGAAGGAATAGGAAGACTGAAAACATGAAAAGAGATGTGTGACAGCTACGCGATCAGGCCGAAAATAGAAGAAAGTTGAGAAGCAAAAGCAAGAAATTGAGAAGGCAGAGAATCCAGGAAAAATCCAAACTTCCTCCTCCTCCTGGGGACTGTGTCCTGTCTGTCTGTTTACTTAGATTGTCTTATTTAAACATCACAGTAACTTGATGAGGTAGGTACTATCATGTTCTGTATTTTATAGGTAAAGAAATACTAGGAGCTATTCCCAGCGTCACCCATTGCAGGGAGAAAGCTCAAGGAATGTTGACTCATTGCTCTAGGATCAAGGACGGGGTGTGCATAGGGACGCCTGAAACACTGACAGAAGAGCCCTCCAGTCCCTGCATCGACCGGGTCCCTTTCGGAAAGATTAATCAATAAAATGGGGGAGGGGGAAACTTATAATCATTGTAAGTAGCTTCAAGTTTCTATAAAATTTACAAATATTGAAATACAGGTATAAACATTTGGAAATTGGTACTCTAAAAAATCTTACCCAGATACACAGAGATATTACTGCAATAGTTAACGTTAATGGACTGATTTGTCTTAAAGTATTATCTGGTAACCCTTCGGTGATATTGGTCTTTCCTGTTCCCCCTGTCAGCCTGGACTTTTTCTATGGTTTGCTAGAATTTTCTGTGATGTGCTTGAGAGCCACAGTCAGGAGGCTCTTCTCAAGAATCTGCCCTTTTATCCTTCCTCCTCGTAATTCGCGAATGGATCAGTTAAGAATGGATTTTCCTACTCACTGTGACTACTAAAGAAATGACCTCATTTGCCTGTTTCTACAAAAAAAATTGGATAAACTCTACATAATATATGCTTTTTTTTTTTTTTTGGAAAGAGTCTCACTCTGTCTCCCAGGGTAGAGTGCTGTGGCATCATAGCTCACAGCAACCTCAAACTCTTGGGCTCAAGCAATCCTCTTGCCTCAGCCTCAAGAGTAGCTGGGACTACAGGTGCCTGCCACAGTGTCTACCTCATTTTTCTATTTGTAGTAGAGTCAGGGTCTCACTTTTGCCCTGGCTGGTCTTGAACTCCTGAGCTCAAGGGATCCTCCTGCCTTGCCCTCTCAGAGTGCTGGGATTACAGGTGTGAGCCACCGTGCCTGGCCCATCATGAATATCTTAACCAACTTGTACTGAGAGTTGGGACATGGTGGACGTAACTCCTTCATGATTAAAGAAGACGAGTAAGCAGGCCGCACAGCATCATGTTCCTTTTCTGAAAGTCAGCCATCTGGAGTCTACCTGAGAGGTGGGAAATAGAGAACTCAAGCCAGACACGCTATCAGTCATATCCAGCACAACAATTTGAGGCAATTTAGCGAAGGAACAAAATAACCCAGCACAATTCATCACGTCCTTAAGTCAATAGTTTTTGGCATTCATAGTGGTGACTCGGAAGGAGCACGGGATGTGGAGTGCGAGGTATAAGAGGGCAGGGGAATGGTCAAGATAAAGAAGCAACTTTGTAATTTAGAGGAGCTACCTTGAGCTATCTGGAAAACTTAGCTATCCAACGGTGATTTGTTTTCTGATGACTTCAACTCACCAAGTTTTATTTAGGTGTGATTTTGAAAAAAATTTAAAAAGCACCTTGCGTTTCACTGGCAGAGAAAATTCTGGACCCCATAAGCCAGTCTCACCTGGCGTGACATTTCTGCTGTGCTTTTGACAAATTTCACAGCATATTGATTCTTCATTTCCTTCTCAGACATCAGTTAATTAGCTAATCTGGGTTTTGATTCACATACATTAAATGCCATCATTTTTTGAGCACACAAAACCCCCTTTATGTGAAATAAATGGCATTATATCTGAGAGAATAGTGTTAGATTGTCTTTTACTTTGAGAAAAAAGGAGGTAATTAGTTTGATATATACTTTTTCATTCATGAACGTTAATGCCATTTTCAATGCTGAGGGAGAGGTGAATGGCTGTGCCCAGTCACTGCTCCTGATTTTTGTGCCTCTGACATTATATAAAGGAGTTTGGGGAAATGGAATAAAAGGGCCTCCGTTGAGTATGTGGATAAGTAGTGTTCTTACTACTTCGACAAAGTCTGAAAGAGTTTGCAATTCATATACCTTTTCTGAAAGGCTGCCAAGAGGGATACTTTCAATAGATGGGTGGAAGGAGGAATTAAATGTAGATTATAGTGGAAAAGACTAGAATTTAATACAACATTTGAACAAGTTAAATTTATATCAATAAAACATCAGGTGGGGAATGGGGCCATTTAATTTCTAGCACACAGAAGACATATAACCTTTGTGGGAAGGAAGAACCCACTGTGGGCTGCTGTTCGGGGCTTCAGTGTTCATTTTCAAAAGCAGCCTGGGAAATTTCTGCCCTTCTTTGGAATTCGAGGTAGCCATGAAACTGTGGTCCGATGTGATGGATGGTGCAGCCAATTTGCTTGAAGTCTGTGGTTCATTAATCCAGCACTTTGAATTTCAAAGAACTGAAGTGATGTCATTTGGAATGCGCACCACAGAAAATTAATGGGGTTACTTGGTCAGAAGTGAGCACGGAGACAATGTGACAGGGAAGAAAGAGATTGGTGTTACTAATGGCCAAGGAGTGGGAAGCCTGGTTTCCAGTGGGAAAGCCCTTCTGGCCATTCAGAGCCTGCTCAGCCCCCAGGCAGTGTCTCAGGGAGCCTTTGTGGGTCAGGCCTGCTCATTCTGCGAAACACAAAGTATTGCTTACTCCAGTGATTCCTAAGGATTCAGCAGCATCCGAAGCCGTTAGAGGTTTTCATCTCTCTAATTCAATGCGACAGACTTGCCTTGTTCCTCCCGTCTCTAATCCCCAGCCCAGCACCCCACCCTGTCTGGGTCACGCTGGCTGGGCTGGGCGGCGATGGGTGGGAGCCCTGCCTAGCAGAGCGCTGTGCCGATGTTGGGTGCTTCCCACGCCAGCCTGTGCTGTAAGGCCGGGGACAACAGGGAGACTGAATTACCGTGGAAGACGCAGGCTGGGAAAGAGGGCTCAGAGGGGGTCCCGAGACAGAGCCAGTGAAATATGTGAATGGGAAAGGGAACCGGTGCTTCGGGACCTTCCATCCTGCCAAGCTGGGTGCTAGATGCTGCCACAGTTCATTGGATCAGTATAGCAATTGTGACATCAATAAAAATACAGTGCCTGGCACCAAGTGATTACTTAACAAATATTTTTTGAATTGAAACGAAACAAACAAAACACCCCACAACTATTTAGCTAGACAATAGGGAGGATGCAGATGCAGAGCCTTGTTCAAGACAGTAAGAGAGTTCTGTTCTTTGTAATTTGTAAACGGTATTTAAAAAATGCTCTTTAAATGTTACTGTCATCACTACATCACTGAATAAGACCATTTCCTTGAGTCCTTCACCTCTGAGAGGGCCTGAGACATTGTAGCAACTCAGGACATATGTGTTGATTGAATGACTCTGTGACCATTGAGCAGGAGGCCTGATGGCATCTTAATGGGACTGTCACAGCAAGAGAGATGAGGATTTATACACAAGCCGAGTAGGGTGAGTCTTCTACTTTGTATAGGAAAGCTGAAGTTTGTTATCTACTGAAATGCAAGATTCTGCAGGGTGGCTGACATGCCTTGAGAACTCCCTTAGGACTCAAAATACAGTAGCGCAAACGAGTGAAACATTTTCTGTTTGCCAGTGCAGAGCTGGTTCCATTTCAGATTAATGGTCAAATCTAATGCGGACAGCACTTTTTGTTGCCTGTATTGCCTATATATTTATTAACATTTGAGTATGATTTGAACTTGACAGTGCATCTTATCGCTTCCTCTAAAAGTAACTCCTCTTTCACTTTAAATGCATCTACTATATTATACCTGTATTTCAAGATATAATAAATTTGTAAAGAATAATTCCAAATAGCTTTATGCATTCTTATTTCTAGCGCTTACTTCCACTTAGGGTCTGATAGTCCTGGCAGTAGCCACTCAAAGTTGGTCAGCCAGTGGCAGCTTTTAAGATCCAGGAGAGAAAGCTTTAAAGGAGAAACTCGGCGGCTGTGTTCATTCTCTCCTCTTTCTGTCTTTCTCTAGGTGGATAGAAAGGATTTTCATTATTGATATTGCTGTTTCCATTTCTGTCTCGAGTTGGGATCCTTACCTTACTAGTGGTGAAAAGGTAGAAATTCTGTAGGTAGGAAGTCTTTGTGTTTCTCACAAATGAAGAAAAGAAAGAAAACTTTTATTATGGAAACTTTCCAAGATACACAACATAGAAAGGATAGTTTCAGGAACCTCGGCACATCCTTACCCAGACCCAATGATCATCCTCATTTTGCCCAACTTGTTTTATCTCTTTTCCTCCACTTATTTTTACTGGACTATTTAAAAGTAAATCCTGTTTAATTTCACCAGTAAACAGTAATTATCATGCCCCTTTGCCTTTTATCTAATATACTGTCCACAGTAAAATGTTCCTCATTGTTTTAAAGGTGTCCTTTGTGGTTTGTTTGTTTGAATTAAGATCCAATTACTGAATGTTTTTTCTAAGGCACAGATGCCTCCCTGGAGCTATCTCAGGGATTTTTCTATGTTGTGAGACTAGAACTAAGGAAACTAAGACAAACTTGGGCCTCTAAGGCATTATGGCTCTGTCTGCTAGTCTGGTTCCTTCTTTCCTCCCTTCCTCCCTCACTCCCTTTCTCTTTCTTTCAAAATGGGGTTTACTCTGTTACCCAGGCTGAAGTGCAGTGGCATCATCATACCTCACTGCATCTTCCACCTCCTGAGCTTAAAGGATCCTTTTGCCTCAGCCTTTTGAGTAGCTGGGTTGCTCGCCACCTCACCCAGCTAATTAAACATTTTTTTGTGTTGTTGTTGAGATGGGGTCTTGCTATGTTGTCCAGGCTGGTGTTGAACTCCTGGCCTCAAGTGATCCTTTCACATCATCCTCCTAAAGTGCTGGGATTATAGGCTTAAGCCACTGTGCCCAGTCTAACCTGTCCTCTTTAGCTATACTGGGACAGAGTGTCTGTATGGACCAGTCACCAGGGCAGGGGGAAGGAACTTAGTCTCCATGTGTTTGAGAAGTGGGCGGAGTAGGAAGGAAATGTGTCTCATCTGTCTTGGTTGAATAGGTGACTTAAAGCCACTTTAAAAATCAAAAGTAGAGGGTGGCACCTGTGGCTCATTGAGTAGGGCGCCGGCCCCATATATGAAGGTGGCGGGTTCAAACCCAGCCTTGGCCGAAATGAAAAACAGAAAAAATAGCTGGGCATTGTGGCGTGCACCTGTAGTCCCAGCTACTCGGGAGGCTGAGGCAAGAGAATCACCTAAGCCCAGGAGTTGGAGGTTGCTGTGAGTTGTGTGATCCACAGCACTCTACTGAGGGCGATAAAGTGAGACTCTGTCTCTACAAAAATAAAATAAATAAATAAATAAAAAAAAATAAAAATCAGGAGTAGAGAACAAAACACCCAGTGGGTATCCAGATAATCCCTAAGGATAGTACAGGGACATTCAGATCAGCTGAGTCTGAAAGTGACTGTGCCTTCAGGGCAATGCACAGCACCTTGGAGCAAGATTACAGACTGTGCAAACAGGCCCTGGGTGCCTGGGTGTGTAGCCCTGACGTCCCAGTGTTAATAATCTTTTTTTTTTTTTTTTAAATTGAATCATAGCTGTGTACATTAGTGCAATCAAGGGGTACAATGTGCTGGTTTCATATACATGAAGACATTTGTATTCTGCATTTAGTAAGTTTCACCTGTATCCTTCTAAGATGCACGGAAGGTGTGGCCCCACTAATTCTCTCCCTCCACCCAACCTATCCCCTCCCCTTTCCCCAGTGTTACTAATCTTTGTGTTTTGATCTTTATTTAACTGGAAA